>JASVER010000053.1:1477921-1716341 GCA_030449065.1 Oceanodroma leucorhoa
CAACAGGAGGAGGAGCTCATGGAGGTGGATCCAGCTCCCGCAGGGCTGATGGGGCACCCCAGCACCGGGGTGCCTCCGGCACCATGGTGCCCAAAGCVCCGCAGCACCGCCGGGGGCTCTCAGGGACCCCCCAAACAGCCAGCGGMCAGGAAGCGGCGCCACCCCCACGGCGGGCGCTAGCCGTGAGGGGACCACCCGCACCGGCAGCCGGCCGGCTCCTCGCGGAGATCMCCCGGCTGCCAAGCCGCMGAKGAGCCCTGCCTTCCCACCCCCGGCCCGCCCCTCAGGAAGGGGGCGTCTCCTCTRCCCWGAGCCCYGGGGAAGAGGCGAGGAGAGGGGCTGCCAYCYTCKGGCCGGCAGCCCCATAGCACCGGGAGGAGTCCCCTGGGGCCAGCKGGAGACCGCCGGCGACCGTTGGACAGCGCTGGACACCGCCGGAGACCMTCAGAGASCACCGGACATCGCTGGACACCGCCGGAGACCATCAGCGACCACCGGACACGCAGCCTCCAGCTGGCTCCCAGCTGCCAGAAAATTGCAGCCCCTGTCCTCGCGGCTTCCCCCGGGTTCAGGGCGGAGGAGGTGCCCTCCTTCCCGAGGGGCGGGGGCGGGAAAGCAGGGCTCATCTGCGGCTGTCCACGCCGGCAGCCCACAGGCTCCTCAGGAAGATCAGCCGGCTGCCAAGCCGCAGGTGAGCCCTGCTTTCCCACCCCCGCCCCTCAGGAAGGGGGGCGTCTCCTCTGCCCGGAGCCCTGGGGAAGAGGCGAGGAGTCCCTTGGAGCCAGCTGGAGACTGCTGGAGACCACCGGAGACCGCAGGACATCGCTGGACACCGCTGGAGAGCATCGAACACCGCCGCACACTGCCAGACACCGCCGGACACCACCAGAGACCATCGGACACCGCCAGACACCACCGGACACCGCTGGAGAACGCCGGAGCCTGCTGGACTCCCCTGGATTGCCACCGAGGTCAYTGGGGCCTSGAGGTGGCATTTTTTCAGTCTGAYGATCAGAAAGCCAGTGGGGGGTGGCTGTCCTCAGCCAGCTCTTGCCTCAGCTACCGAATGGGTGGGTGAAGATAAAGCCAGACCCGCCCTGGCAGTGCACAATAAAAAACAGTAAAAGCAATAAAAACCCAYGAAAACCCAATTTAAAAAACCAAAAAATGCTCTCCTCTCTCATTTGTCACTTCGGTGGCTGCATGCAGACCCCTGCATCCCGTTCTGGCCTCCCCAGGACAGGAGAGACACTAACACACGCGGGCCGGGCCCAGCCCAGCGCCTTGGAGATGGCGGGGGCCGGGGCACGTGGCACACAAGGGCAGGCTGAGGGACCTGCCGCTGTGCAGCTGGCAGAAGAGAAGGCTCAGGGCTGGGTCTGACAGGTCCTCTTCCAGAACATTGGTTTCCTGAGCCAATACCACGTAGAAAATCACCCTGTTTATCTCCCACATGCACTTCGCTATTGCTAGTTTTGCTACCCAGAACAGCAAAGGCTCTCTACAAAAAAATAAAGAGCGAGCTTGATTCCCCCCAGCTTGCATCCCTACTCTCTTTGGTAGGATACAAGCCACAGGCTCATCTCGCCTACCTGCTCCCTGAGGCTTATTGATCAAACAAGAAGTATGAGAGCATTCAAATGCGAGCGTTCTTTGCCAATGTGCATGGGAGCAGCATCACACCTCTAGTTCATGAGACGTGTGAGAAAAAAGCTTCATCTTAATTGTAGGAACAAAACATGGAAATGGAGCTTTGCTGGTGTCCTGGTTCCGGCTGGGACAGAGTTAACTCTCTTCCCAGTAGCTGGAGGGGGTGCTGTGTTTCGGGTTTCGTAATGAAAGGAACGTTGATGGCCCAGTGATGCTTTGGTTGTTGCTGGGTGGTGCTTGCATCAAGGACTTTTCAGCCTCCCATGCTCTGCCAGGTGCAGGGGGAGCTGGGGGGGCGGCAGGGAGCATAGCTGGGGCGGTTGACCCAGCTGGCCAATGGGGTATTCTATACCATGTGACATCATGCCCAGCATAAAAACCAGGGGGCTCTGGGGTTTGGGGGTGTGGTTCCTTCGGAACATGTGGGGGTCAGCAGTTGCATTGTGTATCGGCTGTGTTGTATATTCTGTTATTGTTGTTATCATTGTTGTTATTACTGTTCTACTTTGTTTTATTTCCATTATTAAACTGTTTTTATCTCAACCCGCRGGTTTTYCTTCSTGTGCACTCCCAATTCTCTCCCCCATCCTACCAGAGCTGGGGGGTGAGCGAGCAGCTGCATGGTGTTTAGTTGCTGGCTGGGGYTAAACCAYGACAGCTGGGAAAACTGCTTCTACAGAAAAAATACCTCTGTGAGCTCCTGAGCTCCTCTGGCTTTAAGGTCTTTAACCCCACAGCCAGTAGGCAGCAGGCCATGGTGTCCACTATCCTTTTACAACTTGGTTTCTAATCAACAGCACTATTTGGTTTGCTCCCACGTGGAGCCATGGAGYGGACTGGCAGGTATYCAGCACAGGTTACTGRAGCCCAGGGCTTGCAGCAAACCAGGGAACACACTAAACTGACAGTCCTGGTGCACTTCAAGGACTTCATATCAAGTGTGTTCTCTAYGTGAGTAGAAACAYTGGGGCCTTTTGGTTTGCTTTGGCTTATGGGGGGTTATGTCGGGTCTTTTTTTCTGTTTATCTGCTACGTCATCTCTCTCCCTTTTAAGGCAAAAAAATCCAAACTATTCCATCACTTACTCGTGTATTTTCATGACCTTCCAGTTCTCTCTTTTTTAACACTTGCCTAGCTCTATTGTGCTCAGAACCAGAATATGAAACCCCATCCAGCACCGTGGCAACACGGGCTAGAATGAAATAGCACTCATTCGTTCACAGATGAGTTGCAGCTAAATTGCTAACAGACCGAGAMGCAGCAAGGTGGAAAAAGGCCGTTCTGAACATACACAGGCGGGAGGGCGCCTGCACTTGGGCAGCTGTTTCCATTCAGTCACTTCRGAGCAGAGTAGCCCCAAGTGAAAACTGCCCTTCTTCAGCGGTTGGAGGAGAAAAAGGGGATTGATTTGCTCACCACTATAATGCAATCCGCATTACTCAACATTGTATTACTCTTACTGTTTACTACAGCCTTCAGTGCATTTTCATTAACTAATGGCCCTAAAAGCWGCASTGACCAATTTAGGATCTCACRGGAGGTTTTYRGYATGCATCTGTATTAGYTGCAAATCTGACCTAACTCCTAGTTACWTCAGRCACAGTCAGRAGYAACTGRCACAACTTCCATCAGAATCGGGCAGTCCTGATCAGCCCTTGAGACAGACGGGGCCTGACTCCTTCCAGGTATGTCTTTAGTAAAYATTGCAATKCACAGGTGCRGTCTCCATTCAACACAGGAGACTSGGGACATGTTTGTTTACAGGAGGCACTGGAGCATGTTACTCCTCAGGGAAGAGCATCCAGGTCTGGCCTCAGAACTGAAAGCAACATTACTGTGGCAATTAAGGGACTGCAGAACGGCAGTCCAAGTGGGCAGGAGCTGCAGGAAGGGCCTCAACCTCTGCTGACCTGGGTTCWCGCCTGTGCTCTGCACTGCAAAGACTCCCTGCAACTGGAAGTGCTTACCTTGGCTGCTTCTGCACAGTTGTCAGTGAAGGGACCTCAGTGAAATGAAGCATAATGTAACAGAATTGCATGTATTCAAGTACCAGCCACAAAGAGAGCAACCAGTGAATGGCCATGGTGTAACAAGAGAGAACGGTGCAAAATGGTGAACAGACGAACCTCCCTTTCACTGACACCTTTGCCTCTACGCTTCTGCCAATGCAAGTGCCAAGGGCAAATTAGATGCTGGGAAAAGGTGAAGTGAACAATAGGTAGAAAAGAGCTGCCACACCGGATCAGACTAAAAGTCATTTTGTTCCCTTTTCTGTCTGCAGCAGTAACGAGGAGTAAGAAGAGGAAGAGAATGAGATACATACGTATCCCGTACACGTTGAGCCTTCCCTACTATTTATTCTCCCCACTGAGTGGGCCAGCAATTTTCTGAGCCGCCAGCTGAACCCAAACTGTAATGGCTGATCACTGCTCTGGAATYTGTCTGCCTTCAATTTCTCTAGTCCATCCTCAAACATATTTCTGTTGCTTGTCTTGACAACCACGGGGGGAACATACTATGTGTGTGCTACGTATTTTTGTTGAAGCGTTCTATCTGTTCGCTTCACTATTGTCAGACTTTAGCTGTCTGTAGGTTTCTATGTAAGCCAGTTCAGCTGGTTTTGCTGTAGAGACTGGATGGAGATCAGCCTCTCCAGAGTATGGCTCTTGTCATCCTCAGATAAGTGGAATGAATTGTCCTTTGGAGGTACTGCCTTGCTCCCTTAAGTAAGAAGAAAGCTTAGACAATTTGCTTCTTCACATTAGGTGAAAGGAATTCCAMCARAAGTGTGTTGGCAGAATCASCCAGRAGATCTGTGGCAGAGTGAAAAACTGAGCYTGGGTTTCTCATTCATCCTCTTTTAGATCMCTGTTTGTGGCAACAAAAATAMRGTCAATGRAAGTGSTCRCTACTGAGAATATTATGGCTCTGCTAGGGCTTGGGAATGGGTTTTCTTGTAGGTCCCCTCAACTGGAGATCCCTTGTGGACTCAAAGTCTTTTWTAYAGACCTGGCTGTGCTGCTTGGCAGACTAATTAGGGATTTTAACTTTTCTCATTCCACTGTCAGGAATGGAATGTCTCTCATGGACCATATACATTTCCCTAAGGCCAGAGGCCAGGAGCCAGGGAGACATCACATTCTCACACCTATAACCTTCCACTGAGAAAAAGTTAGAAGTTACCACATGTGAAAACAAATCATGAGATAACTTGCCCATACCTTTTAATAACCCCTGCAGAATTAGGGAAAGGGACAATTCACCAGGTTGTCAGGGAACAGGGTCAGGAAAAGCAATCTGAGAAGAGGGAAACCTGAAGTGAATTTCCTGGTTTATTACTGTCATATGCTGAATAAKAACTCATCCTGTGGCCAGTGTCACAGCTTTGATTTTTTGTTTTTTAACCGATGTCCTGCAGATGATTCATGCAATGAACAGCTGCATTTCTTTCTGAATTGTCCTAATCAGTGATTTAAACAAATTAGATGTTGAAGCATGCTATGCTAATCTCTAAACATTAGGAAAACCAATCCATGAAGCAACAGAGAAGCAGTGTAATTTTTCTGTTTAAAAAGGGTTGTGTTAATATGGTCGCTATTATCGATAAAAATTCTRTAATGCACCCAGAGGCAGCATTAGAGAAACAACATCTACAGTTCTTCCAATCTATTTGTTAATGTCAAGTGGATTATTAGAAGGAATTCAGGAGCTTTTACAATACTACACTTTTTATTCTAGGCTTAAAACTTGGAGATTTTGACTTTCACGAACTTAGAATATGAGAACAATTCAGTTCAAGCACCAGCCTGAATGTATTTTTAATTATTCCCAGAGCTCAAACAGCAGTGAAGTGGAGAAACAGCCTGACACCAACATGTAAATGAAGAAACCAAGAGCCTTGCTTTGTTACAGAATTACAGGTTTGTTTGCTGAATCACCTAATACTATGCAGGCTATGTTATTGCTAATATTAGGGAAAACATAGTAGCGCCGTTCCTCTTCCCACAATTGTCACATACTCTGTGTCTTTTTCACTGAAACTAGGTTTAACTGGAATAGATCACTAACATAACCGTAAATGATATTCAGACAAGAAATTATTTTTTCCTCATGCAAACAAAGGGGTAAAGCTAGGGCAAACAGCACATACTCCCAGAGTTTTACTCAGGGAAATAAAACACCACCTTTTCTGTGTTGTACACAAAAGTAATTTTCCCCTCTGATAGATTTTGAAATTCAGGGATGTATTGGAAAGACATTTCTAGGATTTTTTTTTTCTCCTGTTAAGAGGAAATGGCTCCCCGGTCACGGCCAACAAACCTGGCACATACGTGAGGCAAAATCTGCTTTAAAGTAGCGACATTTTTGTTATTTACACCAGCGGTAGGGCAGGTTCTGAGATTTGGGACCAAATGAATCTTCTCCTCAGCCTCAGGGATCTGCTCCTCCGAAATCTCCAGGATAGGTGAAGGAACCAGACAGGGTTTTTTGGAAAGGCAGAGAGGGAAATAGCATTAGGATAGTTTAAGGGGCAGATGCTCTACGACTGCCTTATGCCTGAAAAGGAAGATCTTCAGAGAAGTTTGAAGTTCTTCACAAGTTTCAGATGAGGCCCAAAGGCAGCACAAGGCACAGGCACTGAACTCGGGTGTGACATGGCGCCATTACCCAGCACTTACTTCTTGGTGGACCCACTACCACCTCTTCTCAGTTCTTCTTTGGAGCGTGCCAACTGGTCTCAAAGGTCACAATTTTAGGGTGGTGAGAGACAATTCCCCCACAAGGTCTCTACCACACAAAAGCTTGTGGCACAACCTGCGCTTGTGGCACAACATTTGGCAGAGGAGGACCGGGTGTTATAAACATGTATACCAGCCGGGGTGCACACAGCCTGCGGGCTTTGGGAGAGGTGACGAACCCTGTTGGGCCCTGCTCTCTGAGGAGAAAATGGACACTTACTTGCTGGCGCTGCCCGTCCAGACGGCAGGGCGCGGCGGGGCTGAGGCTTCCCCGGCACACACTGAGATGGTGCCAGTGGGAACGGGAGGGTTTGCTCTGTCCTCAGGTTACCTCCTGGTTTTAAAAGCAAACACGTAAAAAAACCCCACTTTTCCTCAGAGGAGCAGATTCCCGCCCAGCGGCCGCCTATCAGGCCCCCCCACGCGGCTCCGCCTTTCCCCGGCCTTCAGGGGCGGCTCGTGCTCCCCCTGCCGGCGCGCTCCAGCAGCGCTCCCCGGGACGGAGCAGCCGTGGGACGGGGCGGGAGGGGGAGAGGGAGGGAGGGAGGCGGCCCGCGAGGCGGCTTCCTCCCGCTTTCCCTTCCTCGTCCGGCCGCCGCAAGGAGCGGACCATGGCCCGCGGGCTCGGAGGGCCCTCCGGCTTGGCCGGGCTGGGGGAGCGGTGAGGGGCGCTGGCCGGGGCGAGGCGGAGAGCAGCCGCCTCCGGGAGCGCTTCGTCTCGGGCATGTCCCCGCCGTCAGGGTCCGCCGGAGGCACCGGCTCCTCCGCTCGGTGTTAAAGCCTCCCCCGGCAGCGGGCGCGGCTGCGGCGTCTCCCGGCCATGGGGACGGCGTCGTCCCTGGTGAGCCCGGCGGGCGGGGTAGGGGAGGTGATCGAGGACACGTACGGTGGCGGCGGCGAGGCCTGCGAGATCCCGGTGGAGGTGAAGCCCAAGGCCCGGCTGCTGCGCGGCTCCCTGCGACGCGTTGGGGCCTCACGGCCCGGCGGCCTCATCGGGGCCAGCTTCAAGTCGACGGCCTCGGTGCAGGAGCTGGAGTGCGTGGCCGAGTACGAGCGCCTGAAGAAGGAGTACGAGATCTTCCGCGTCAGCAAGAACAACGAGGTGGCCTCCATGGTGAAGAAGGAGGCCAAACTGGACAGGGAGAACAAGCGGCTGCGCGCCGAGCTGCAGGTAGCTCCCACCGCCCTCTCGGACAAGGGGGCTGAGTGGGCAAGTGGGGCCCTCAYGCGCGAGGCTGCGAAGTACTCATCCCACTTCCCAGGAAAGCTGTGGCAGGAGATGATGGGTGTGATGAGTTTTCCTTCCTGAGGAAGGCAGGGTACCCGGGAACTGGTGCATACCCCAGTGCCATCCTGGTGAGCTGAGAGGATGCAGTCAGGGTGTGCCCCTGGGGATGAGGACCACACGGTGCGTCATCCTTAGAGCAAGGAGAGAGATGTGGGTTGCTGGGATAATGTTGCAATCAGACCTGAATTTCACTGGCTGAAAAGTAATCTAAAACCTTTTATCAGCGACTGCTTTTACTCAGAAAAATGGTATATTAAATGTTTTCAGGCACTTCAGAAAACTTACCAGAAAATACTTAGAGAGAAAGAAAGTGCATTAGAAGCTAAATACCAAGCCATGGAGAGAGCTGCTACTTTTGAACACGATCGAGACAAGGTCAAAAGGCAATTCAAGGTATGGCTTGACTTTTCTTTTTCTGGGGAAAATGACCAAAAAGAAGATAGATGTCGCTTGGTCACATCCCCTCAATGAACTCTTCTCCAATAGCTTTCATGAGAACCTCTCCTTCTTAAAAAAACCCTGGAGTTTCATAGCTGTAGCTGCCTATTTCCTTTAAGATAATCCTACCAAAACTTCTCTGTAAAACTATGAGGAAAAAATAGAAAATAACTTTTTAAATATTAAAAGGGAGAATATGCAGTGGTGCATCTTAAACTAAATTCCTGCATTACTTGAACACAGGATTACATTCATATTTGAGAGACAAGAAAACGTGGACTGCAAATTGACACATGCTGAAGGAATGTATAAATGCAGAGTTCCGTTATTTCTGAATAAATTTCATATATAGCATTGTCATGTTTAACACTTCTAGGTTACATTAAAGAAAGGTGTGTATTGGTGCATCTCTTTTGGCTGCTGAAATATGATAGCCAGTTAAAGACAAAATTTCTGGAGGGATGACTTGAAAGGCCAAAGGAAATATGATAGCCAGTTAAAGACAAATTTCTGGAGGGATGACTTGAAAGGCCAAGCGGATGCTTCTGGTTTTGCCTTGCTGCAGATGATGATACTTCTACCACACGAAATAGGACAATAGGTCCTCGTTTTGCACTGTTTTCAAGATTCTTGATATCTTTAATTGTAACAGGTGTTAATGTTTGGCAGGTATATAAGAAGAGGATTGGTTTTGACCTTATTTAAGAAAATGAGACTTGACAATTTCATGTCTTTGAATTTAAATCTAGGTTTGTGTTTTCTTCCCCACATGATGATAATATTTTACAAACAGGACAGCTGGAGATGCTTGATCACTTTCCATCTTAGGAAATTTAAATTTCCAGAACAATAAAAAGTAAATACAAGATTATATGTAAATGTAAAAAATACATGGAATAATAAAAGGGAACCTCTGAAAAAAAATATTACATGTAGTGATTTTAGAAGACAAGAAACTTTAAGAGGTGAAGAAAGTTACTTGCCGTTTTTAATGAACTTCCCATACTAATGCAGACTTCTAACTTTCAGAACAGTATGCCAAGGTTTAAAATGGTAAAATTTTAAAAATAGATCATTTTAAACTATGTTTTCCTGCTCGTTTATAGGCTCCTGATGGCTTCTTGTTAATATTTTCATGCCTTTGCCTACTAAATGAATGCTAGAAACTTATTTTCCCAATTGAAAGCAGATAACATGAATTCAGGAACTGATACTGAGTTTTAAAAAGATTTATGGTTTGTATTTCTTTTTTTTTTTCTTTCCTGCTCATAGATTTTTAGAGAAACTAAAGAAAATGAGATTCAGGACTTACTGAGGGCCAAACGAGAGCTAGAAGCAAAACTTCAGAGACTCCAGGCCCAAGGAATCCAAGTGTTTGATCCTGAAGAGTCTGATTCTGATGACAATTGTACAGATGTTACAGGTGAGAATTTCATCCCCAGCATTTTGTGTTGGATCGTGACTAAAGTCTCTGAATAATGAAGCACAAGACAAATATTTATGTTCTTTTGAAAAACATTTTATTAATCCAGGTGAAAAGCAGCATAAAATAGTTTAAAGGGTAAAAGCAGCTGACTACAAACTTGTTTTAGATTGTGCAAGCCCCGTGTTTCTGGTCTTATGAATGAATAGATGAAGAAAATAGAGCACTGTCTAGACACAGTGACTTGAACATTTTTTTAAATTGTTCCATGAACAATTCTGAGTTTTCTAGTCTTTTCCGAGTTTTCTGATTCTAGATCTGAGAGATCATGTTCCAAAGCATCCAAAAAGCACACCTGAAACTAGAGTGAATCTTAGATAGACTTACTGTCTATGGATGAAGAAATATGCCAGTCTCAGCTGCTGTACTTTTCAGTATAGCAGAGTGAAATATTTAACAAACACGAACTGACCAAAAGAGTCATTTTATTGAAGAATTTTTTGAAAGGGAAGCCCTAGCAAACTTAATGGCATAAAAGGCAAAACCTTGTATATGCTGTAAGAGGTATTTGATAACATGGGAAGGATCCAGATAGGTATGTGATCAGTCCTCTGACTTTGTATCTGATCCAAAAATAGAGCAATAATTGAAGCAGACAGTTAGCACCTTAATACTCTTAAGGATGGCCACCATTACTTCTTGCACCATGAAGGGTTACTGAGGAAAAACTGCATGCAAGTGCTGTTGCTTAACCTTTGTTTTGCTTATTGAGATATATCAACAGTCACATCTTGGCAGGAGTATAAATACGCAGTCTTTAAAAGTCGAAATGTTTCAAAATGCAGTGATCGGCTTTTTGCACAGTAATTATGCATTTGATATACTTTAGTGGTACAGATAGTCTTGTTTTCTTTTATATATTTTTTCTGTCTTCTTTTGTGTTAAATTAATTTTTGAATTCATACTTGCCTTCTTAACTTTTTCTAAGTCTTTTTCAATTTCCTGATTTTCTCCATGGAAGATTTATTTAGTGTCTTGAATGTTGTATATTGATTGGCAGAAGTATAATCCAAGCATATTCTGAAGAGATACTGTGCACACAGCACAGAGAGTATGTTTAAATCCTGATCTACAGCCCCTTTACGGTCTTTCAGTTCTGGAACTTTCCTGAAAAAAAGTTGTCAGTTTTGTGATGAGCTGAAATGACTGCAGCAATACTGTGAATGGTTTTCCTAATTTGTAATCCAAGTCAACATTTGAACCCAACAGACATGAGCAATSTGTATAATAACAAATAATAGCAAATAACCTTGTCCTTTAGCAGCATGGCTTGTCATTAACTCCCATTTGGAACTACAGCATACAAAGGTGTGAGCAAATCTGCTAAAGGAGAAAAGACTATGAGCAGTTGCATGTGACAGAAGGTTTCAGATGGAGTATTTACGACTGATAATTAACCTTGTTTAATGACAATGAAGAGTKTTGGTTTTTTTTCCCCCCAATATTAGCTACTGGGGCACAATCTGAATACTGGAATGGAGGAGCTTTGGGAAGTGAGCCATCCATGGGTAGTATGATGCAACTTCAGCAGTCTTTCAGAGGACCTGAATTTGCTCATAGCTCTATAGATGTTGAGGGACCATTTGCAAATATAAACAGAGGTAAGTAGTGGTGGTTTGTTTTGCTGGGATTATATGTGTCTATGTAATTTTTCTATCCGTTCTTAAATAATTCTATTCTTTCTTAGGTCCCTTTCTGTCCATTCTAGGGTAATTTGACTAACGGGTTATCTTGGTAAATTACAAATTCTTTGTAAAAATAAAAGGAATCTGTAGCTGTACATGCTAAGTTATGTTTAATATATTTGGTGACTACAATATGTGCAGCAGTGATTTTAGCAAACAGCAGTGAATAGTGCTTCATTGTGAATAAACCAAATACCATTTTGTTGCTTATGTTGACTAAGGAAGATAGTGGTCTATCTTTTAATATCTGCTGGCGTTCTTTTTTCCATTTGTATTCAAATTCTCTACTTCCCCAATATGGGTGTATGTTCGTATTAGAATAAACTATATCCCTGTTTTTTTCATGGGATTTGCATGAGTCTGAGCCATTCATGGAAATCTGATTACAAGACCAGGATGTATGCACTGTTAAGTGAATCGGTGTTAGATATTTTGTTATCAGCAATTGTTGCTTTTGAACTTTGTTTCCCAAATGGGCTCTTGTAAATTGTCTTCTGGTGCTCTATTTTCCCTCACTGTTGTCCTGGCCCTGGAACCCCTTCTGCGTGTAGTTGACTTTGCTGGCAGTTTCGCCCTTTTTTCTTCAATCCTTCAGGCTCTGATTCAGAAGTGTGTGCCTGCAAAGTGGGAGGGGAGGGTCTGCTCTCTGATGGCTCCAGCTTCACTCACTAAGCCTTTCATCATACCATGTGGTACTGAAAGGGGAACCTGTTCCTTGAAAGAATGACCAGCCACAAAATGAAGAACTTTCTTAAGTTTTAAAATTCATTGGTTCTATAGGGAATTGACATACAGTACTGTACTACAGAAAGCAATGGACTTTATCTCAAGAAAAGGAAGTTCTCATGTTTCGTTGTCATGTATTTTCATGGCCTAATTGAAATACATGTAGACCTGGAGGAAAAAAAATAATGTTTGATTATGAGTGATTTTATTATTCCTGCATATTTTTACTTACTTTACAACTCTCAGCTTGATTTTGTGGATATCTTTCATCAATCCTATTTAAAGGAAATATCATTGTAACAATAATATAACACTGTTGTTTTGCCACATTATCAAATTATATGACATTAGCAGATGATACGGGTTCTCTAAATTAAATTTTTTAAAATTAAAATAGTTGAGTAAAAATTTTACAATTTTAAATAAAATGTAGTATTCATAATGTTAAGAGGTGATCACTTACCTGTTATGCAGTGTAATCAGATGTGAAGATCTCTAGACTTCATTTTGTTTTTTTTTCATTGGCAGATGACTGGGATGCTGCTGTTGCCAGTTTATTACAGGTTACTCCTCTGTTTTCCCACTCTCTGTGGAGTAACACAGTAAGATGTTTCATTATTAGTACTGATGAGACTCAACCAGAAGTGGACATCTTCATTAGAGTGAGTACCTCACAAACTTATGCTAACTTATATGCTGTTTTGTTTCCACTGTGATACTTATCCAGAAATTTGTCTAAAATTTCTTGAAAGCTTTAGTAGGTGTAGCCTGATTTCAGTGAAGCCAGTGAAGGTATTGTCAAGGACTTCAGGGGAAGAAACTGCATAGGGAAAAGAAACTGAGATTTATCTAGTAGGTCCTTAGTGCTATGCAGATTTAGTAATAAAGCACCGTTATTCAAATTTGCTTTCAGAACTACTCACCAAAACTTCAAAGAATCTGTGAAACAATGGGGTACTTCTTCCAAGTTGTTCATTTTTCAGCAGAAAATGAAAGGCCTCTTAAGGATGTAAGAAAATGGGAAATTGAAAAAAGTTCATTAGTCATTTTGCTCCTGAATTTAACTTTGCCAAGGTAAGTATTTTCCAGACTGGTAAAGCAAATGGAAACTGGTAATTTATGCAGAGTGCCTAGCTTATTAAAATGTATGCAATGCTTTGCTTAGTACATTTCCTAAGCTAGTATCCTTCAAATTTCAGGTTTGCTAGTGCAGACAGTTAAAAAAATATATCAGCTTTTTATCATTTCCTTTTTCTTGTAGCTACAGATTCTCTTAAGATATAGAATGAAGGATGTCTTTGTAGTACAGAAATGTTTTGCTTTCCAAGAGCAGCTCTCTATCATGCGTATTGCTGGAGTCTTAGGAATTCATGGTGGCTGAGGCTAATGTCCTCAGTGTTTTTCATTTGCTTATCTAGCCTTACACCTGTCTGTGGTATTTTGATTTTATTCTGTCACATATTATTTTCTATCTTTGGCTATTTTCCGGACTGATTTCATGGCTCTCCTGTGTGGTACCTTATGCTAGCTTTCTGCAGCTTAATTTACTGAGGTCATGATGTTTTATGACAAATGGTGATGCAGTGTGTTCTCTTTGTTCAGTGGGTAATTTCCTAACCTTCTAGAAGGTACTAAATGAAAAACACCAAACTAGGGATACTTTTAGAATTGTGTTAGGACTGTTTCTGTTATGCATTTGGGAATTTTGGGCAGAGTTTGGTTTTGATGTTTGGGGGAGAGAAGGGTGTACTTTTGCTGAAGAAAGCAGAAAAAGGGATTAGAAAAGATAATATTAAGGATCACAGAGTGGTCATTCCAAAAAGTCTGTATGAATGCAAAAATCTGAAAATACTGGTATGCATTAAGTTTTATATTAGGGGTAGATTTTGAACTCTAGGGATTTCAAATACTGTAGTATTATTAGAGCTCTTGTGTTAACTAGACCTCCAGTTTCTGTAAATAAAACATCTGTCCGTAGAGGATTAAAGGCTGGTTTAAGACACTGGTAGCTAGGATTTACAACAGTGGAGTGCTTCAGGGAACAGCCAGGTACCACAGAAGGTGCTGATTTGTTTTCATAGGGGAATCGGACTAGAGCTGCCATACATTTATGCTCTCAGAAAGATAATGTCAGCTGCTGAGGGTATATTGACATTCCGAGGGGATACTGTTGCCAAATAACCCAGTTTTATGTATGTGGGTTGCAAGTGTTTAAGAACGAAATAAGCAAGAAAAAACAGAAGAGTATTCCTGCCAACAGTATTCACTTAGCGAGTTTCTCTTAGAAAAACTGATGAAAATTGTAGTGCTCATATAAAGAACATAATATTTGAGAGATCCTGTCTGCTATTGCCAGCATCTCCAAGTTGTATAGTTCCTTCTGTGGAACAGCGATAGATTGCTGGGAATGATATCCATTGATATTCGTGTACATAAATACGAAGTGCTTTTGAGTTTGGAGGTGTGTAATTCTCCTTTTCAACTACTATAAATTAAAAGACTATCCTACATCTGACAAATACTAAAGGACTTTTCCTAAAAGGTCAAGGAATAGAACAGAGCCTTCAAATAAGTGATGGCAGAGCATGTATATGGTGCTTGTTAATCATGTGTGAATCCACGTTCTTTCCATGCAAGGCAGTTACCTTTCACTTTGCATATTGGTATGACAGGAAGATCAGCTTTTAATTTACAAAGCAATAATCGTAAAAACTAATAAATGGTTGTAATGTTTTTGGTACAAGTAGCATAAATTTCTCTCTTAGCTGTTCCTTGCTTCAGAGTTTATCTTAAATTCTCTGCTGAAATATTTGCTTGCCCTTTGTTGTAAATAGATATGACTTTTGAATTAGATTTTGCAGTGAAACCCATCTTTGGAGCTTGTGTTGATTGAACTGTTTGCTACAGCAGTGTAATATAGCACAAGAATGCTGATTTCCAATCTAGTTGTTTGTTGGAGGACTGTGAAGAAGCCTTCTTGAGAAATCCAGAAGAAAAACCCCGGCTAATTTACCACAGAAAGGAGGATGGCAGAGTCAGTTCAGTCTCAGTGCAACAGTTAATTGACCAAATTTCTTACGTGAACAAAGCAAAGGTACGGCATTTTAGAGACTATTGAATTTTAAAAGACTTACTTTCCTGCTATAAACAACATCAAGTGCTAGTAGTCCCAGGTTTTAGGAGAAATTGCATTACACTTATTGCTCTGGATGCTCATTATATGAGCGGATTGACGAAGGTGAAATTTATGAATGTTACAAAATTTTCATTAGCAGGGGAGAAAAAAAGCCATTGCATTTTCACTGAAAAAAAATCCTTATGCTATAAGGATAGAATTTCTCACCTGTGTTTAGCCATTTAAATGGCAAAGCTAATTATCTGAAGTCCCTCTGTGGCCACTGAAGAGAAAGAAGTGTATGTCCAGAGAGATTCCTCCCATCTGAAAATAGATCAGTTGCCATTTATTTCCCTCTACAGAGAGAATGGTTGATAACAGCTGAAACTAGATGCCCAACTTTTAAAAGCTTGGGCAAAGTGAATCCTACCTAAGGAATGCAATAGAATGGAATTTAAATGTGTTCCAGCATGTTTTTGTTGGAAGTTCTAAATACCGTTCCCAGTTGGGTTCAGAGTTGCGTCATGCTTTGCCATTTACTTTTTCAGATGATTGCTCATATTGGAGGTGTGGAGGAAGGAGCATATGAAATCTATAATTGTGTGGAAAAGATTATTAAACAGGTAGAGTGCATGATGCATTTCAGCTTTTTCTATTCCTACTCTGATTTATGATCTTAAATGATGTCAGTGTGATTATTGTATGCGACTTAGATGTAATTCAGAGGATCTTTTTGTGTTTTGTCATTAATATCTGGCAAGCAGAGAAATCTGCAAGTGGAAAATAAAACCCAAAACTGAGCAGTGCTTTTATGGATAGAAGCAGAAATAAGAGGCGAAAGGGATCTATTTGTGGCCTAAATTCCCTTTTAATTTCTCTTTATCCATATCATAGGATAAGGAAAGATTGCATAGTCCATTCTCTCCTTATCCTTCCTTGTGGTGAGTTGCTTCCACTATGAGAAGTATAAAATCAATGTCTTGAGACCTGTGCATTCAGAGTTAACTTGGTTTCATCTAATTGCTCATTTATTTATGTTCTGTGCTAGCCTAAAAGGAAATGAGCATATTGATGTTAGTAGAGCTGCACTCATACACAGTGGAATTGAGACTAACACCAAACATACCTGCACTGTTAAAAATTATAGTTGCAGTTTTCTCCATGTAATTCTCTTTTTACTTAGGATATATTGGGATGTGAAATGACAGAACTAGAAAGCAAGGATTTAAGTAATAAGGAAGAGTCCGCGGCTCCTGAAGAAGAAGTTTTTGGTGATGTGTTGTGGGATGCACATGATGAACAAGAACAGATGGAAGCTTTTCAGCAGGCCTGTAATTCAACATGTGGGCTGGGATTTGAGAAAGTAAGTACACTGGAAATGCGTGTGGATGAAGAGAAAATCGTCACTCATTTCCGTCTCTTGTTAAGCAAGATATATTTCTACAAAAGAAGCTGTGTCTGAGAGCATCCTTGAGGCTGTTACTCCTTAGACTAGGAGAAGCCATGTGTCTTATATAGATGGCATATTTATTTTCTCAGAGAGATGCCAGTTTGTGTGTTGTTGAATGGCATTGATGAAGAAGCAGTTGTTTTTCCTCCACTGGGGAAAAGCACTGTAACAGTGTGCCAGAAGTAGGGTGTTCTGCTATACTTTGGTCGTCAATAGAAGAGGCTTGAAAGTCTTTTTTGTTCTCTTTCTTCTCTCTTTCTCTTTCTTCTCTCTTTCTCTTTCTTCCCTCTTTCTCTTTCTTCCCTCTTTCTCTTTCTTCCCTCTTTCTCTTTCTTCCCTCTTTCTCTTTCTTCCCTCTTTCTTCTCTCTTTCTCTTTCTTCTCTTTTTCTTTTTTTTTAGGAAATTCGAGCTCTGTCTTGACACCTGGAGTTAGGTCTTTTAGAGATGACTAATGAAAGATTTCATCTCATTGTGCAGCCATACATATGTGAGAAGAACATAGGAAAGTTAAAAGTAGAGGGCTGCTGAATAGCTCAGTACTTACTCATTACTTGAAATAAAATTTTTGAAGCATTTCATTTTGGGGGTATTGGGAACAGTTATATGTAGGGAAGGTATAATGAATCTAGGAAGAAAAAACATTGAAGTAGTCATGGAAAGTGATGCCAGAGCTTATTTGGGCAACATTCCTTGATGTTATAATGTAACATAAGCATGCAGTTTCTATGTTACTGTATTTAAATTGTTAGTAGCCATATTTTACTAGCACAATTTATTCTTTTACTTCACTGCTTATATATTGGCAATGAATTGGAGGATCATGCCATCTTTACTACATACTAGAATAGCATAATAATAGAACATTAATAGAAAAAAATGCCTATGCGTATCTTAATGCGCCTCCACTTCTTTTTTGCAGACAAAGTATTTCTCCCAACTGGATGAAGGATGTTTTTTAATTTGTTTGTTTTTGTCATTTGTTTTTTTTTGTCTTCCTGAACTCTGCTACAACATTCTTGGGCATTCATATGGTGAAAGAGAGCCTTTCTTTTGCATGCTTAGTGCCTCAAAATATCATTTATGGCAGATGCCAACTTTGAAGGCTTTGTCCTGGCAAACGTATCCAATGCAGTGGAGTAATTGGGGGAAGGAAGTGGGGAGGGTAAGCCTGAACAACATAGTACCCAGTTGCTTTACTGCAGTAAAACCAGTTCAGTTATTAGTACTGAAAGTTTCTATTAAATAGAGTTTTGAAAAAAATGTTTTTTTATTTTACACTTTCTTTAACAGAGATAATAAATTCTGTGGTTTAAGTGTTTTATTACAAAATTTATTTCCATTTGTACTATATGGCATTTCAGTAGTTATTCCCTTACCTTAATAAATCTGTACTTACATATTGTATCTAGATGGTTTACGATACCGAGCACTGTATTTCTCCCTTAAACAGTGGAATATTTGTAATGATTGTTTCTTTTTTATAGTATTTTGARCGCCTAAATGACCTAGTAGCAGCACCAGCACCAATCCCGCCTCTGCTTGTATCAGGAGGACCAGGCTCTGGGAAATCTCTGCTTCTGTCAAAATGGTAGTTTAAACTAATTTTTTTTTTTTTGGTATGAATGAAATTTAAGAAAAAAGTTTCCATTACATTTCAAACATCATATCAGTTTAATTAGAGGTAAAATGGGAGCATTTACAAAGCACTGAAGTTATTGAAGCATCCTGGAAAGATTTGTAATAATTGAGTAGCTAATTCCATCTGGACTGCCTTTAACATCTCCCTGACTCCAATTGCAACACCCTACAGATCTGTCTTTGCACAGCATTAATAAGTGGTTTCAGTAGCTCAATAGTGTGCCCTTTTCTGATACCTAAGAGGGATCCTTTGGAGTCTTTTTAWCTGAAATAAAGGAAAGATCAGACCTAATAGTTTATCATAGAAATGCATTTTATGGTCAGTTGTAGGCTATGACAAAACTTGTTGACATAAAAATAAATTGATAGTGTCATTACTTCTTAAAAGCTTAGTGACATGTGAATGTCCAGTGCYGGAAAGGGCACTTGTTAATGGCTATCAATACTGGGGAGAGCAAAAATGGAATCTGACATAAAAAGTTCAATTATAGCTCAGAAAATGTCTATCCTATTTTGTAAGATAAACGCGGAACACCTCTAGCTCACTCTTTTACCTTTGGCAAAACTGATAGTTTTTATTTGATACACATTTGCAAAATTATAGTCTGTTAAGTGCTTTATTTTATTTATTTATTTATACTTTACTTTTCTCATTAGGATTCAATTGCTACAAAAGCATTCACCAAACACTCTAATTCTTTACCACTTTGTTGGGAGGCCCATGTCCACTAGTTCAGAATCTGCATTGATAATTAAACGCCTTACTTTAAAGGTAYGCTGTATTATTACATACCTTGCATTGCATGATTCTTTGGAAAGTGCCAGTGTGCGTGTGTATGTCAAAAGATAAAATTTTCTACAGGCTTTTCTACATCAGTTAAGAGTAATACAAATGTAAGGCATTATAGAGTGGGGGGAATCTGATCCTAAACATTGAATGCAGATCAATTAAGTAGCTTCTCTGGGATATTCATAATAGATTGGCATTAGCAGTTATGCTTCCAGTGACCTATATTGATGGCTTATAAAACCATATAAGCTTCTTTCAAAATTACATGCCATCTGGCCAATGAGAGAGGCAGGTGGTATCTCTTCTGTCTGTGTGTTTAGAAACCTGAGGCTGTGTTCACGAGTTGGCACCATATTGTTCSTAGATTAGTCTTTCTCCTATGTTAATTTATGTTTTAATTGTGTGTTAGGTACATGGGGAATGAGTGAGTATTTTTGTGCCAAGGTCTGAGCTTTCTTTCCTTCACAGGGTGGTACTAAGTACCTCACAGGACTAAAACCTTTAGAAAAATGAAATGAATTGTACTCTCCTTGCAATTTTCTCATGTGCTTTAGAAGTCTGCCTATTTAACCAGTGCAACTTTTAAACCCTTTAAGTTTCCAAATTCCTTGTCCATTGTGTAAGCTCAGGTTMTCTCTCTAGAATTTCCACCATGAGTTCAATAAATATTCTTCGTTCTGTATATGCCAGCTTTCTGCATATACTGGAAGGAAAGAATTCTGTGTGAACTTGACTGGAAAATTGCCCCAAAATCGTGTGTGGTGTTGTTTTTTTTTTTCCCCTTGTGTCTATAGGACTTCTTTCAACTATCCCAGTTGATATTTAAGGTAGAATTTGTTGTACATGTTTATAATTCTGCAGCTTATGCAACACTCTTGGCTAGTGTCACCTCTGACTTTGGATCCAGCTAAACTCCTGGAAGAGTTTCCCCGCTGGCTGGAAAAACTTTCCGCACGTCATCAAGGCAGCATTATTATAATTATTGATTCTATTGACCAAATACAGGTATGTTTTCAAAATACTTGCCATTTGTCAGTCTAAAAGAAACTTTGACTATTGTAATAGGGTCAGCTATATCTGTGTAACAGAAATATTAATGTTTGCTTTGCTCTAAAGAGTACATATAGAAAATAGTTTTGCAAAAAGTGCAGATGAGTTAAAATAGTMTTTCCTTTTTATAGACAAAATTTGTGTTGGGTTGGTTTTTTTTTGCCTTCTAAATTTGTCTTAACACCTTAATTTTTGAGCAGTCTGGATACATTATTTATTCAAAGATTCAAGGCTGTGAGCTGACTTATTGGGCGTGTAAATAGCCTAGTCTTTATGAAGTGAACATTTCAACAGTAGTATTCTATCTGCTTTATTTAATGTACAGTCATGCTGATACATATCAATGGATCATTTAGTACTGTTTCAAGAACCAGATCATGAATAATTTTTAAGAACACTGGAGAATTTAAGACTCCTTTCACTAAGCTGTGCAGTTAATGAAATGTGTCAACTTCTGTCATTGTTTTGAACAACCTTTGTATTAAGTAACAAAAATTTGTTTTTAAGCAAGCTGAGAAGCATATGAAGTGGCTSATAGATCCACTGCCAGTGAACGTGAGAGTGATTGTATCAGTGAATGTAGAAACATGTCCACAGGCTTGGAGGTATGTTATATTTCTGAGATGTYTCAAAATAGTCTGGGTTAGAATTATCGTTTTAAATTATGGTTACTCGTTGAAGAGCAAACAGCCAGATTTGTGAAGAACTGGAGATTCAATAGGATAAGGTTTTGCAACCATCGAGGACAACAAAAGCTTCTCTATTGCAACTGCAATGAGGACAGGTTTTAGCTGTTGGGAAACCAGATATTTGCTTTACTGTGATGGATTTATCCACATGACTATATGCAAGAGGATATTAGATGCAGTCAGATGCACATAAGAACTGCAATACCATGATGTAGATCCAGGATAAGGCTAAAAGKGGAAATTTGACTTGTGATGACTAGAATTTCTTAGTAGCAGGGAATAGCTTCAATTACTGCTTTGATATCAATCTTTAAAAAGCTCTGGAACTTTGATGTCTTTTTTTCCTTTTGTGTGCTATTTAATAAGGTCTGAATATGACTTTGTTCTCTCTTAACAAAGGTTGTGGCCCACTCTTCATCTTGATCCACTGAATTCCAAAGATGTTAAATCTCTCATTAGTGCAGAATGTAACTCTGCAAATGTTAAATTGACTAAAGAGCAGGTATGTCTGTTACAGTTCTTATAAAGTACCTTACTCTAGTATAACTTTTAATGAAAACATGGAAAGATGAAATAAGTCCAGCTGCCAAAAGAAAGTATTATATTTAGCTAACTAAATACTACTGSTCAAGATAGCATGCAGTTTGAGTATTTTTACCCCATGGCTCATAGCACTGAAACACAGATGGAACAGCATAAATTATTAACACAAAAACAGTGCAGTTGCACATATTGCTGTAAACATGTTATTTTATTTTAGAATAATAGGAGGTTTAGTATTGCATAATACTGTAACAATGATTGTCAGAGTGGGGAAAAAAGTATTTTACCTCTTTGCCTTGGAGACCGATTCTGTAAGATAATCCTCTTCTTGAGAGATGTAATGGTTAGATTCTAACTCTTTTAATCTTAAATTCAAAAGGAAACTTTCACTCGTATGCTCGTATAGCTAGAAAAACATGCAGTATTTTGTGCACTAGTTATCATGTCATAGTCTTCAGATGTTACAGGTAGAAGCATATCTAGAACTTTTATTTTCTTGTCAAACAGTGAACGCTTTATTGGTATGGTAATTTCACCGTGGYTCACAGATTTTGTTTAAAATGTTGTAGGAGAAGAAGCTTGAGAGACATTGTCGTTCCGCCACAACTTGCAATGCTTTGTATGTCACTCTCTTGGGCAAAACCATTGCTTGGTAAGTTGAGATGATCTTGAAATTATTATGATCATCGCTAAATTGGAAGACTTCAAGTAGGTTTGTTAGCATTTTGAAATACATTCATTTAACATAGAATGAATCTTGTTAAGAAATAACAGTGGAGCAGTATACAAAGTTTTCCCCCTTCACTGATTGTGAATGCAGTGGGAAGAAAAATCAGAGAGTATACAATTGCCATTTTCATACTAAGTGAATCCAAATAGTTGTATCTGTTTTCAGCTCTTCTGTTTTTATTTTATTTTTCTGTTGTTCTGCTTTCTGGGTATGTCAGTTCCTTCAATGCTTTTTAAAGGTATTTGGAGAATGTTGGTATTGTTTTGCTAAACAGTTTAATTCAGGTCTGTTGTATTTACTGATGTACCAGATAGTTTGCCTCATAGATTTTTAAGGCTAAAAGGAAGTTCAACAACTGTTTAGTTTAACATCCTGTGTATGGTACTTTGTCCTGTAATTCCTGCTGTGGAGAAAATTAATCTTCCCTCTTGTGCAAGAGAATACTTAATAAGTGCATTGACTTATTATTAACCTAGACTTCATCTTGTTGAGAAAAACACATTTTTGGTTTAGAAATTCCCAGAAGATGATACACTGATTGATAATTTACTCTGGGTGACTGATTTTCATTATTTTTTGTTGCTGTTTTATGTGCTGGAATGCTTAATTGCTCCTGAAAACATGCTTTGTAAATGCATTAAATGAAACAGCAGCATGTGGTTTTATCTTTATCCAACCTGATGTTCTTATTCTGTACTCCTGCTGGAGGAAAGAACACTGCAATGTACTTTTTYTTTTTTTTTTTTAATAAAAATGTTGCAGTTATTTAGAAAAATCAGACAGTATAACAGAAGGTGGCTTCAGGAATTCATCTCTTCTGTGTTTAATCTCGCCAGGTGCTGTGCACCTTTTAAACCCAGTAGGAGTTCAGAGCACTTTTGAGACAGAGCTCTTTAGTACTTTCAATTCATCTCACTCAGCCAAATTTAATATGCTAAACCATGCCCTTTTTGTCCTTCTGCTCAGTGTTGGAAATACAGGAAATATTGACGAAACCCTTCRACAGTGTTTCCAATGTCAAGACACAGTGTCACTGTACAGGCTTGTTCTGAGATCAATTCAAGAATCATTGCAGAGTGATAAAGAGAAAGGTCTTTTGAGAGAGGTAAGCAGAGAATGCGTCACTATTTCTACAGGTAATGTATATTCTTTCCTGTAAAGAGTTTTTCTTAAGTTAAAAGTAAATACAAATTTATGTTGGTTCATATGTATGATTCAGAGATTACTGTATTATTAGTATAGAAGGGATAATTTTATTAATCTAATTATATCTATTGCATAACTGTAGAACATATGACTGCTTTGTGTTAAATTTCAACTAAGTCATTATCTCACAAAACAAAAYAGAGCTTTTTCACTATGATGTGATATAGAACCATCACTTTCTTTGGTACCCTGRTCCAATGGTTAACTACATTGAGCATAGTAAATGTAATCAAAACATGGCATCTTATGAATACAGGGCACAGCTTGCTAGATTTCTGATTCCTCTTCCTACCTTTGCAGAATTTCCCTGTTGTATGGAACATTTCTTTGATTGGGACATGATACTTGATAACTGCTGGAAGTTCTTTGGTGCTGGTAGCATAAGACCTTCAGCATATTTTACTTAGGTAGAAGTTCCTTATGATAATGGAGTTATTTTCCCCCAGTATTTAAGAGGAAAGTCTAAGGAGCCATTTGTTAGTCCGAGAATGTCCCATTTGGTRCTTTATCTATTAGAATATTAATCCATTAGCCCTGAGGATTGTTCTTTGAGGACAGAAGAGGGAGAGGGCTTGTGTAGGCAGGTTTGGTCTTTTTTCCAYTGATGTATAAAGTTACACACAGTGATACACACTATTATTCTTGGAATTTCAGTGTAACAGCTCTGCAGCAAATATTGCTAACTGTGTAAAATGATCTTTCTGCTTTACATAGATACTGTGTGTCATCGGTGTTAGCCACAATGGTGTGAGTGAGTCAGAGCTGATGGAACTTTATCCTGAACTGTCTTCTGCAGTGTTAGCTTCGCTCGTTCACAGCCTGCACAAAATGTGTTTGCTGACATATGGCTGTGGTTTGCTGAAGTTCCAGCACCTCCAGGTAAATTTCGTAATTCTAAACATGTGCAGGTGAAACTCCACCCCCTAAGCCCCTGCTGTTTTTTAGATAAGYTCTGTTGTTAACTAGGTAGCCCGTGATATGTTTGTGTTTGCTTATCCATTTTCCTTAACATCTGGTCTGATGTTAGAATCACCTTGAAAACTACTAGAGCTGTGATACCAGTATTGGTCAGTATTGTTCAGCAGTTGGAAACCTGGCATTTCAAACCRTCAGAAATTTCTGATCGATTAGTTATTAACTCCATGTGTCTTAGGAAACACTGGTTCCACAAAAAAAACAAGCAGAACTGAAGGAGAAGGGAATATTGTCTGAACAACCAGAGCTTTGGTCTAATATAAGACAATCTGTTTGTAGTGCCTTTGTCATTGAAAGATTTTAATTTCTACAACACGAGATGTCTTTCATAAAAAATCTTGCATAATGCCCTGTGTATCATCAGCACTTAATAAACAAATTAAATGCATTGTCTTTCTTTCAATTATACTCTCTTTCAGGCTTGGGAGATGGCAAGATCAGAGTATATGGAAGAAGGTGAAAATGTTATTTCTGCCTATAGACAAAAACTAGTGGAGTATTTCACCATGCAGCTAAGGTAAGTCAGAATTCCTCAAGATGTGCTAAATTGCAGGCTTTATGCCTCATGGATATTTTTGTTTTCTTCATATAGCTTCTTTGACGGAGTTTAGTAAATTATTATGGCAAAATAACTCTGCAAAACCSTAGTTGTCAGTTTAGCAGTTTATTATTGATATGTTGCTTTTTAATCTTGAAGATTGAGGACTATGGAGGGGAGTGGACWTATAATAAAGTTGTCATGTGAAAAGGTAGTGCATGAATTTATACAGCATCAGTTATTCTGTGGTGACTGACCCCATGTGGATTTTTAACACCCAGTAAATGCTAGGAAATTTGAGGTTGCTTGGAACTTGAAGAAGMAGCAGAAGACCACTTGCATTCAGCAAGCAATTAGCACATACACAAGAGGAGGTCCAGTAGAACAACTGAACAGCTATAAGTTCATATCCAGCTTGAAACCTGATTTGCATTTACAGCCCTGAGTTAGTGTGCCCCAGCTGTGGGCTAGTGCTTACTCCTCCTCAGAACACGCACTGTTGGGTAGCAGAAAGCCAAGAGGGCCACAGTGTGCCAGGGAGAGGAAGCACAAARGGACAGTGGGCTGCTGCAGGGCTGCAGTGCTGCTAGCAGGCACAGATTAGCCCATATGGGAGGGAGGAGCATCTTTCTATGGGGTACCTGGGGGCATTCCAGCACCCTCTGAGGTGAAATTAAA
This sequence comes from Oceanodroma leucorhoa, assembly GCA_030449065.1. Lineage (NCBI taxonomy): Eukaryota > Metazoa > Chordata > Aves > Procellariiformes > Oceanodroma > Oceanodroma leucorhoa. The sequence goes on from JASVER010000053.1 coordinate 1,503,334, forward strand.
ATGAAGATCTGAGAAAACAGAGTGCATAGGTCTTATAGTAGTCTGTCTGTTTAGACATTCAGCTAATGGCAGTTGTATGCTTGCCTAGTTTTCACATCAAATTGACAAGTTCTATTAGACCTCTCAGAGTTTTAATTTTGATTTGCTTTTCTTTCMATAGCCAAGACCGAGTGACTTGGAGAAGTGCAGATGAACTTCCCTGGCTCTTCCAACAGCAGGGTGATAAGCAAAAGCTACACAARTGTCTTTTGAATCTCTTTGTATCCCAAAACCTTTACAAAAGGTACAAAGGTAGCCACTGCTTTGGCAGTTATAAACATTTCAAAGTAATTTTTTTGTCACTATAAATCAGAAAATTAAAGATACAGGTTAAAGGAACTTAAATAGTAGAGGCTGAAATGCTAAATGCTGTTGTCATATAAATAATCTATTTTTTCTATTCTATTACACCTGGGGGTTGGTAAAGGGATAAATACTGCTGTTGAACAGCATTAGTCTCCATGGATTGTCTCTGTAGACACTCTRCAACATAAAGACAAAATTCATGCATATGGCCCTTTTCTTCTAAGCTCGCATCAGTCTGAATAGAGAGGTGTCAGAGATAAGATGAGCTTCTTATTTCCTTGTTAAAACAGGGGACATTTTGCAGAATTGCTGAGTTACTGGCAGCTGGTTGGGAAAGATAAGAGCTCTATGGCAGCTGAGTATTTTGACTCTCTGAAAGAATACGAAAAAAGCTGTGAGGGAGAGGAAAGTATGATCTGCCTGGCTGATCTTTATGAGACCCTGGGACGGTTTCTTAAGGACCTAGGTCTTCTCAGTCAGGTAAGTACATTTAGAGATTGTTGTAACAGCAAGGAGGCAAATTAAGCAGAGCTCAGTGTGTGCTTTCTGTTGCAGTTGTTAAATTATTGTAGCATACAGGATGCTGCCTGCTGCCATCATATTCTGAACTTTGTTGTTACAGGCTGTAGCTCCTTTGCAGCGGTCTCTGGAGATTCGAGAGACTGCGCTGGATCCAGACCACCCAAGGGTGGCACAATCACTCCACCAGCTAGCAGGAGTTTACGTTCAGTGGAAGAAGTTTGGAAATGCTGAACAGCTGTATAAACAGGCACTGGAAATCTCTGAAAATGCTTATGGAGCTGAACATGCTCGGGTAGCCCGTGAACTTGATGCACTTGCAACCTTATACCAAAAGCAGAACAAGTAAGATTAACTACACTGGKGTTTTTCTTTCATGTGAAGGTGGTACAAAAATAACAGCAGAGATTTTCTTCCTGAAGCTAGAATGTTTCTTTGGTTCCTTTTTAGCATTTCATAACTGCCAATGCAACTATGAGCTTCCCCTCTATATTCTTGTAGCAGGCCACCCAGTAGGGACAACTTTTGTGCTTAGTTTAACAACAAACTTCTAACAAGTTAGAGATAAAGGAGGAGTATTGTCTGGCCCTAAGGATTTTGGATATTTTTATCTTTGGCAAAAAGTGTGATTTTTTTTTTTTCAAGATTCTTCAATTCTCCTCAAATTTGTACACTCAAGTAACTTAAAAGCTTTCCAGAATACTCAGTGATGCTACATTTGGCATTCTTCTAACACTGTAAATAACCGTTTTCAGATATGAGCAAGCTGAGCAACTGAGGAAAAAGTCCTTCAAAATACGCCAAAAAGCAGCAAGGCGAAAAGGCAGTCTGGTAAGGAAATGTTTGATATTTAATAAAAGTGCAGGGCATGTTGTGACTCTGCTAAATAGGTGATAAAGTGTGTCTGCAGAGCTGACAAACCTCCAACGCTTTTGATAATTGAGGGCATAAGCAGTGAAGTAGCTTAGCAGCAGCTTTGRTAACTGCCCTTTCAAATCTGCTGGAAGTGGAGATGCATCAGTACAACTGGTATGRAGTTGAGAGAGGTGGAAAAGAAGTAAGTGGATATATATGTTTCAGGGGTGCAGAATTACTGCTGATACAGTTGGCTGTCAAAGTGGCAATGGAAAAAGGTGTTCTCCAGAATAACTGAGGCATTTATCTTACAACTACTAGTGAACACAGTGCTTATTGCAGTGGATAATCCCAGTAATACTAGGTGCCATACTGAATTTTTCCTTTTTTTTTTTTTCTTTTGTGTTGTTCAGCTACAGAGTTCCTCTTGTCATTCTTGAGCTAAGGGTTTGTTTGTTATGTAGTGCCTGTACTAAAAGTTCAGCTAGTAACTCCAGGGCTCTAGTTGTAGCTCTAATGAAAGTAGTGAAAAGCCATAAAAAATGTTGCTGTTTCCCCAGTGCTTAAATACAAATGGTTTTGGATCATTAAGATTTTGTCTGTTTTTGTAATGAGTTCTGCTGCACAAATATTTTTATTAAGACTGCAAAGATCAAGAATAGGCGGAGCATGTAACAATGGCTGCACTTTTTACTTGTAATTCACTTTGCATGTAAGCATTAGCTTGGCAGCCCATTTTACAAAGATCCATGTAAAGCCTTGAGTAATACTTTATATGTAATTGTATATGGCATTTAGGGTAGGGGATTAACTTGATTTTAAGTTTTGAGCTTATAAACCTAAGAATTTGATCTGAATTGGTTATTTGAACTGTGGAGTTTAAGCAAATTAGCACGTATGATACAGGGAAAACAGAGCTGTACGGCAGCCCGGTAACTTAAATTTCCTGGGAGCATGTTTGGTGAAATTCACTGTTAGATCGTAAATAAGCAGAATGCCTATGTGCCATTTAGCTTGAAAACAGAACTTAGGTAGGATTATTGTGCTCCTTTGGCACCAAACGGAGTCTTTTGATTTTTCTGTCTTCAGTTGTACRCTTGAAATGTAATGGTGATTGGCTTACATTACCTTGTGCTTTGCTGTAGTGTGGCTTTGCTCTCCTGCGTCAAAGAGCCCTGCAATTGGAAGAGCTCACGTTAGGCAAGGATACACCAGTTAATGCTCGAACCCTCAATGAGCTTGGAGTCCTCTATTACCTGCAGAATAATCTTGAGTAAGTTGTATTAATTGTGACACATCCACTGAGTGTTCTCATAGATAGCATTAAATATAGACACACGATCAAATACTCATTATGGTGCCATCCCTGATTTATTCTACTGGTTTTTGTTTACTGTGAAATTCACTCACATTTTCTAGAGTTGATGCTGTTAGCATGTGAGTATTTACCAAGTCGGTGCATTTCCTGCATTCAGAATTGATGTTCCATAGTTAAATTTAACTAGTYTTCGTTGCAAATACCAGTTCTCTCTCTTCAAATTTATGCCCCCTCTACTCAGCTTCACTATTTTTTTTTTTCACCCCTCCTTTGTAGTGTTCATCCCTGAAGAGCAGGATTGTTGTTTTTCTGTGAAAAACACTCAAAATGCCAGTATTACAAGAAATCATGAGTTAAATATTACAAACAGCTTTGTAATCCTCAGGCTGTTACCCTGCTGGCCTTTTTAAGGGCAAAAGAGGACAGAGCAGAACAAAGGTGTTCTAAAAGCAGATAGTGATAAGCAGGCGTGTTGAAGAARGGGAATAAAAGGTGCAAAGCGGTTCTGATTGCATGGTTAGCGACTCCCCACATCAACTTCTTCAGTCCACAGAGAAGTCTAAAACTGTGTGTTGTGAGGGAATTGTAAAGTCACCTKAAATCCCACTCTACTGAACTGAATCTTTTCAGAGAAGAAAGAAAGTGCACAGCAAAAAAGCACAGAGTAAGTTCTGGACGTATTTTTATGTTCTTCCTATATCTGGTGTTTATGTCACCAGTAGTTGTTGGATAACTAGAGAGGTATATCGTAATTTAGGATCTGCACACAGAATCTCTGTTAAATGCAGGACCTTTACAGTGAAGCAACTGATTTTTAACAGTTGTTGGAAATGTGTTTTTTTTCATCAGTTTACCCTCATGAAGTCACGCCGAAGTGACTGATTATAGAGGAGCGATAGCTATCTAATCTCATACAAGAGCATTTTATATTCCACGTTATTCATATGTAGTTGCTGTCCAACACAACTTACTTCTAGAGTAACTGTATGTCCACTATTTCATAGGTGAGCAGAAGTATGAACTTTGTTCTAGTGAAGGTTTAAGTCATTTTTTTAATGGATATTGCATCTCTGTTCTGAATCAGCAAGTCCAAGATTGAATTTTTTGATCATTTGATGCAGTTAGAATTAAATCAATGGCAGAAGGGTATGTCACTTTATTAGTTGTTATATGTTATATCACCCATCATCCTCTAGCCCTTATATAGAGCGAACACCTTTTGACACTTGTCTAAGAGCTCCAGAATTGAACCTACAGTTCTGTGTATAAAAGGTCTTTTTTTTTCTCTAATGTGAAATGGATTTTTCCAGTTTACTAAGCTGACCTCTTGGGAATAGTGTCACACAGAATTTGTGTGTATGTCAGGATGACAAACTGCCTAGTTATAATGGATGCTGCCAGTATTATGTGGGGATCGCCCATTGTTTGTGATAGAGGAACTTCTGTAAATCTGTAATGGAGTAGTACTATGCTACTCTAGTGAGATAAAATACGCCTTTTTGATAGGGAAACGCTTGAATGGTGGCATTACACAGASTCTTCTCTACTTTGTCCCTTCTTGACAGATTCTACTATGAGAATCTAGCTCATGACATATATAAAACCCATTCCAGTCTCTCTCCCTTTGGTATGAAGCTGTCTGCTGAACCCTGTAATATGTTTTATATTTTTTAAAGTTACTTGAAAAATGTGTGGTGTGTTCTGAACCCTTACCTCGCATTCCACTACTGCTTTGTCCGTGGGRGTACATGACTGTTATGAGGAGTTGCCCAGAAGTCAGTAGAATGTTTTGAATAAGGAAGGATTACTTGCACAACTGAAGATGCAAGTTGAAGATGTAGGTTGAATTAAATAAATGAGCAGCTGTTGGGGTAGTGTACTGTTTGCTGAAATCTGCTAGACCGGCATTTCAGCCCTTTACATGGGGGCTCCAAGTTTGCACAGGAATATATTAACTAGCACTCTGTCTACATTCTTATGGTTAGCCTGCATGGCAGGAGTATGGCTGGGATGTATAGTTCCTTGCTGCGTAAATGAATTGCTGATCTGGCATTTGCTTATTCCGAGGAAAGTCCATAAYCAGATGTCGGTATCTGTGCAGTTTCCAAGGCTGAGTTTGTTCTGTTTCAAACAGCCACTTCAGCCTGTACAGATGTTACCAGCTTTAAAATATTGCTGAATGTGTTCTGTAGGACAGCAGAGCTCTTCCTGAAGCGCTCCTTAGAAATGAGAGAGCGAGTCCTGGGACCCGACCACCCAGACTGCGCGCAGTCTTTGAACAATCTGGCAGCCTTGTACAATGAGAAGAAGCACTATGACAAGGCAGAGGAACTCTATGAAAAAGCTTTAGACATCAGGAGGAGAGCACTGGCTCCAGATCATCCCTCCTTGGCTTATACTGTGAAACACCTGGCAGTGCTATACAAAAAGATGGTAAGCACAAGCCTGTTACCTTTTCTCATCACCTAAATTAACTGTAATGCCTTGCATTGTTACAGTCTTCAATCCAAAAGGAGTGGGGCATGGGAATTTTGTCAGCTATTGGTGTTCTACACACACACATAAAACACGTAGTCAAGCGTCCTCAGCCTGTTTCCAAAAAGCCCAGCAGCTTTTTCAAAACACACTTTGCTTAAACAAAAGCTATTTATGAACAATGTTTTCAGTGTCCTGCATGCTCAGTATTCACCACGAAGAATTTCTGATTTGGTTAAAAGGTAGTGTTTTGGCTGCAGTGAGGGAAGCTCTTCCCAGATGTATTTGAATTCTCCACTGTCTGCTATGTGACATCCACATACAAGAGTTTGGTCAGATGTGTCTTAATGGAAAAATCATGTTTTAGCGTGTAGGAATAGKTTTTTTTACACAATGACCTTGAACTTTACAGTCAAATTGAGAGTAACTTGGAGGCTCATGAGGGGGATAGTACTTTACAAATAAACTGTCGCTGAGCAACCTCCAGCTTATGTTGATTCAGTGAAAGATAAGAGTTACTCCCCTGCGAAATGCACTATGGGGAATAACTTTAACAGTAGTATAAACCTCTGCGTTTCATCATTTCAAAATGTTTTATGAATATTTGTGTTTGCAGATGGTCGTTCTAACCATTCGATATCATCAGTGTAAGAGTGATGTAAGGTTTCCAGCTGTTGAACCAAGATCAAATTCAGAGGATGACAAGAATTTTTTCTTTTATATTTTCAYGTTTTACCATTCTTCAAAGAGAAAAGAGTCCTTGAAGATAATGCCTTGGATCAAATGCTTCTGTGTTTTTGCTCAATAATTGTTACCTGCTGTTATGTGCATGAAATTGTCTTGGGTCACGTACTCTGCTCACTTCAGCTTCCAATTTCATGCTGCTAGAAACTGCAAAAGCACTCAATATTTGCATCAAAAAGCTCTTTGCTAGTTTGGAGGAGCACAAATTAAAACTCATGGTGAACTAGTGACGCAGGGAAGAGTGGAGGAAGAGAAGGGACAGGAATCAGATGTAGAAAATTACTCTTATTTATAAATAAGTATTTATTCCAGATAAATTACTGATCATCTTCAAACTGTGGCGTGGTGATGCTTTGAAAAAATGAGGAGAAAATTTGATTTGAATTTTGCAATTACAGTGAACCATTATACAATGGGCGTTTGCAGTATTTAATTTCTAATTGCTATTAAATATGAGCATTCACATTCTAATAATAGAAGCCTAAGCATACTTCTGAAGTATATCCAGTTAATATGTGAGCAAATTCAAATTTGGAGGAAACAGATTTGCTGGAAAAATAATCTACAGTAAAACTAGTTGGAATATGAGAGGAGTATTTTAGAGAAACCAAAGTCAAGAAGCCAAAGCCTCAGTATAGTGAATGGGAAGCAACAGGTACTTGAAATGGCATTGGACACTGCGGCTGTTCCAAAGAAGATGGCGCAAACACCACTTCAGTAAGCAGAAAACTGCTCAAAAGTTAAGGCAGCTACATTCTCATTCCCATATCACCAGTAAAATTTAGGCCCTTTAGGACAAAAAATAAGCTCTGCTCTCATTTACAGCAGGATGAGGAAATACAAATGGAAAAAATTATTTGGATAAAAGTACAACTGAAAATTCTTTTTAACAGCCTTCTCAATGAGACACTTGTGGGGGAAAAATTAAATTAAAAATGGAAGAAATAGACATAGCTGAGAAACACATTAACTGGGAGTTGAATATGCTCAGTATTTTGGAAAATTAGGTCCTAATAAATATTCATGATAAACAATCTGTGCAGAATATAACTATGAATTAACCAAAGTTAAACCCTTATTCTGGAAACAGTTACATCTTCTCCAAGGCTTTTTGTTTAAAATAAATTTTACTGTTACCATTTTGACACAAGACAACTGAATAATTTTTTCCCTGTTATTTCTAGGGAAAACTTGACAAGGCTGTTCCTCTGTACGAACTAGCAGTTGAAATTCGACAGAAGTCATTTGGCCCAAAACACCCTAGTGTAGCAACTGCTTTGGTAAATTTAGCTGTCCTGTATTGTCAGATGGTAAGTTTTTCAAGTCTTACCTGTTTATTATTCCTGTCTTAGGGTTTTTTTTTTATGATTTGTGCCTAAATGATATCGAAGAAACTTGATCATGTTTAAAAGGGAAATTCCCTGTAAGACCTGCAAATTCTTGGGTTCCATTTTAAAAATTGAAAGGATATTTGGCAAGGAGAATGTATGTGGGGAACAGATAATTGCTGTGACTGGTATTTCACAAGGACACTTGGGCTAACGCTCTTTAGATTATTCAAAACGCCCACATGCTTTGTAAGACTAGAGCTAGAGTACAGCATTTTCAGCGATATGGCACTTATCACAGTATGATGGAACACAGTTCCACCACTGACTCGGAGGGAAACATAATCCTTTGAAATTTATGAAGAGTGCCCACCTTGATGAACTGCAACTCTGTGTAACTAAAAATCTGAGAAAGCTGTAGGCTTTCTAGACTACAACTCATATGAGAGTCGAAGGAGATGCAATCAACTTACCGAATTCCTTACTTAGCATTAATAGGAGTGAGCTGTAGATTGTTTTCTTGTTTTCTGTATTTCTGCAATCTGTGTATCTGATTTTAAACAGGGATTAAAGCTGCCTCAGGTAAAATTAAAGAGCATTTGGTAACTCAAAAACTTTCAGGACTGAGATTTTCAAAATTGCCTAGGAAGTCCAGACCCTAATTATTGTTATATTAGTGGGAATTGCATTTGCAAGTGCAAGCCAATTGCTTTGACAATATCTCAATTACAATACTCATCTGTCAACAGTGTTGAGAACTCAGAACACCTTTTTGGTTAAATATGCATGACTGCACCTAGGATGTGTTGATACTATGTTGGAAAAAGGAATAGCAAATATAATATACGTCTGTAACAAACAACTTTCTACTACCCAAAGAAAAAGCAGATTGAAGCTTTACCTCTTTACGAACGTGCATTAAAGATTTATGAAGACAGCTTTGGTCACATGCATCCTCGTGTGGGGGAAACTCTGAAAAACTTGGCTGTGCTAAGGTAGGATTATATGTGTTAGCCCTATAAAAGCAAATTACTGTAAAAAATTACTGGATGAAACAAAACATCCTGGACTTGTGTACTTAAATAGGAAAATAGAGAGCCTTAAGTACACTTTGTTGATAGCACGGTGTGCATTTCAATTTAAATGAATTGACAGACTTGTTTTATTTGCTTGTTTCAACTTTGTTTTACTCTTCTCCAAAGCTATGAAGGGGGAGACTTTGAGAAGGCAGCTGAACTTTACAAGAGAGCTATGGAAATAAAAGAAGCAGAGACTTTGTTGATAGGTGGAAAAGCAACTTCTCGACACTCATCGAGTGGAGACACATTCAGCTTAAAAAGTGCGCTATCACCAAACATTTTCCCAGAACATGGACAAAGGTGATATAAAGCTGCTCAAAGAAAAGGCAGTCTCTATTGCTATTTTAAAGCAGGCATAAAATTATTAAGACAAATCTATTTTTCCTAGGATAATATACTATTTTGGGACTGACACCTGTCTTCATGAATGACGGGGAAACAAACGTTTAAGCTTGAAATCCTCCCATGCTAACTTTGCAGACTGTATGGTACGAAGTGAGCGGCTTTCGTTGTATATAGATACACGTATTAGTTACTAGCTCAAGTTATAGCTAATACCAAAAACGTGGATTTGATACCTCTTAGCCTAAGTGCCAGGATTGTAACAAGTTAAGTTGAACCAATTGTATATACTCTATGGAGTAGTTCTTATTTCTATGTTGTAATAGCCTGGCTTAGGACTTGTGTATTTTTGTTTCATCAATCCTTTCTGCCTTTTCAGAAGCTTTTAAAGTTGTTTCTAAAGAGATAGTAATTTTGAAAAAAGTCAAAATACTGTTCCACTCGAAGTTTTACCTGCAGGGTGATTTCAGCTTTAAGCAAACTTACATTCAAGGGACTTGTGCAAAAATAATTGGTTTCCTTGGGAAGCTAATGTATCTAAATATATCATCATCTACAGTTAAAGCTGTTGTCAGATTCAATTGTGTTCAGTAAAGATACTTCCAGTGAGGAATTGGAATGAAGATCATTATGACCCAAATCCCTATTGTTAACCCTTTAGTGATACTTTCACTATTTAATCTCACTGAATCCCTTAAAATACAAGAATGTTTGTATTAGTTGGAAAAACCTAGTGATACAAAATAGCTTGCCATCAGATAGAGAGATGCTAATCAAATCTACCTGCCTGTTGTATTTCTTAATACCCTAGTCATCTGGAAGAATCAGTCTGAAGTCTGTTCTCATTCAGTGCATAAATCCATGAATCAATTTAAATACATACTAAAAAAAGACTTTTTATAAAAAAAAATGAATGTAAGTGAAAAATTAATTGAAACCTCACTATAATGTTTCAGAGGCAACTGATGTAAAGATTTATTTGATCCAGTTTGAAAAATGCAAATGGCCTTTACCTCAAAGGGATACTTACCTTCCACGGTATTTTTTCCCTTTTAGAGTAGAGTTAAATATAACCCACTTCAGCCCTTGTTCTGGTTAGAAGGAATTTAATATTTTGGTAAGGCTGTAACTTGGCAAAAGAAACAGTATATAAAATTGATAGAATAAATGTACAACCCAAATTTGATTTTTAAAATTCAGTTGAAAATAAAATCAAAAATAGCTCTTGAAGATTACAGTGCAGCAACAAGAGTTGACACTTTGTAATAGCTCTCTGGATATTTTTCTCTTACTTCAGAAAATGTTTTTTTAATCAAAACAAGAGTTTTTCCACTGTATTCCAGCCACCTTGACGAGTTTTGAAAATGGGAAAGTTCTCTGCAGGATTCTTACTGAGTAAGGAGAGGGGCGAAAGGAAAAACAAACAAACCAACCCCCCACAAACAACAACAAAAACCCAAAACCCTCAACCTTCTCAGCTTGTGTTTCTGTTACCTACTCTTCTCAGACCTGGTAATCCCAGTGTTATGAATTACCAGATGCCTGGTCTAGCTTGTCACCTCTGTTCTGATTTTAACATGTATAATGATGTTTCTTGCTCTCCTACATAGTTTTCCTTAATGCTGCTAGCTTAAATAAGAAGCWACTTTCTAGACCTCAGTGTTGTATCAGACTTTCCCCATTTAGTGATTTCCAATTCTGAACTGTTACTATTCTTCCCTTGAGTGACTTCTCTCCAACTTATTCATAGGTTGCAGGGTTGCTTTTGGAAGAAAAATCAGTCCCTAAAAAGTAGCAGATCCCAACCACCCATAGTCTATTAGCAAAGATGGTGAGGAAACAATATGCTTACCCTGTCAACCAAAAGAAAACTTTCTACAGAAAGTAAAACAGGATCATGAGTAATAGCAGAGGGTCTTGCAAGCCACATGTTGGCCATAAGCTTATGCAGCTATAGTCACAGCGCTCCTAAGATAGTTGTTCAGGTATTTGTAGTTGTACCTCATGGACATTAAAAAAAAMCCCAGTAATTTGAATATCTGGTGTATGCCAAATAATACTTCTGTGTGGAACACCACCTTAAAACAGAGTGTCACCAGTTTCAATGGAGATTTAATCATACAGTCAGAATATCAACATCTTAGTAACATTCATGATACACTGTAAAAACTGAAAGCTTCTTTTATAAGATTGCCAAATAAACAACACTGGACTAAACCATTGCAATATGCTTTAATTTGTTAGTTCATAACAAAAGAAATCATAAATTTTCCATTATGTTTTATAGTCAGAGTTGATTACACTTGTAAATGTCTTTTTAATTAAAAAAAAAAATCCTTAAAGCTGTTTTTTTTTTTTTTGGATGCTGTTCATTTTTAAATAATTTTAACCACTGGCACATACAATCACCTTAATGTATTTTCTAATTATTTCAAATTCTTCTTGTATATACAAGTTGAAAGTCTGAAAGTAACACGAGAACCATTTTTCATACTCTGTAAGTGGGCATACAAAAGTGTATTAATTTGCTCATAAAACTGTACATGAAGTAAAATGGTGAACACTTGCCTCTTGTAAAGCTGTCAATCATGTAATAGCAGTCGTGTCAGCCAAATAGTTAAGAGCCAAGATTAACTGAGCTATTGTAGAAATGAGTCAACCGTTTGCCTCAGGAGGTCCAGAGCCAGGTGTGTGCCTCACTTTTATTGTTCCCAACAGACAGGTAAAGTCACGAAGAAATGTAAGTAACACTTAAATTGACATTTGGATCAAGCTAACATAGACTTAGTGACACAGATTCAAGTATGTACCTTTTTAATGATCTCATTATTCTATTTCCCATCCCTCTTTACAGTTCATTTCTAAAATCTGGTTTCTCCAAAACTGAACTCAATCCAAAAAAACCACTTCCATTTTACAGTATTATGCACCACACCCAAAACCYACCGAAAACCTCCCTCACTAGCTTCGGAGATGATTTTAATGTATGTAATATAATCTAGTGTCATCCGTGGAGGAAACAAGAGTTTGAAGTTTGTAACCGTTGCTTAGAAATCAAACATTTTTAATTAAGTATTCATTTAGCTGCCTTAAGAAACAGAATAACCTCCACAATATTACTCTCTTTTTATATGTTGATTGGATACTGCTACTACCATTACTAGCTGGTTCTGTGTTGGCTGCATCATGCTGTGGAAAGGTTTTTTGAACAGCTCAAGTTGGAAATAYTTGTATTATACTGCAAAGGCTGAAGTTTATGTTCTTCTAAGCCAAATCTAAATAATGATCAAATTCTGGATCAGACACCCACAGTAGTTAAAATATTTGAAATTGATACTTCCAGTTCTGCAGGGTACAGGCACTACAGCATGTGTACGTTTACAGGTCAGTTTAACWTGATAATTTAGAAGGTAATATGACTGTACTAACATTATTTACAAGACAAATACAATCGCTCAGCTACTCCACTGAAGACATTTGCAACACTAAAAGTTTAGAGCATCAAATTTTAGAAACTTCCCTATGCAAACTCAGATTAAGTATATTCCTTAATATAGCCCATATGATGARGATGGATCAGAATTCTAGCTAAACTTTTAGTAACCAACAAAAATATAATATTCAGATTTTCAAAGAGAGAGACAAAATCTCTTGTTCTTTCCAATGTTCCTGGTAATTCTTACAGATTTTGTCATGAAAAGCATCTGCCAGCTGAAATAGTGGCATGCTAATACCCAGTCTGCTAGTATAATTATCTGCTAACAAAAGACTTCGCCTTGTTGCAGCATACTCGAAGCCTTATCACATACAAAACATATAGGCAGCTATTTCAGAACAAGCAGTAGTAAAACACTGATAAAACCAGGGAAGTTTAAGAAACATTCCATCCCCGAGATATTTAAGGTGGATGAAAAGGCTGAAATGTTCTGTTTACTCAGGAAGTAACCACAGCACGATCCATGCCAAGAATTTAGAGACCAGTGAACAAGTGCCTGGAAAATCAGGAGCAGCAGGATGAGCGAGGCACGACCATCTGCCCTTCACTTACTCAATCCACTTCAGCAGACTGCATCTTTCRCTTGTCCTATACTATGTACTGTTCTCATCACATGATATTGCATATAATGTGCTATGCCTGCTTTTGTTAGTTTATCCATCTCCTTTTGTTTCCTTCTGAATATCTGGACAATAGCAATGCTGAGAAATTAAAATCTACAGTAGCACAACTCCCTATCTTAAAGACGTGAATAGGTAACAGAATATAAGCAAAGTAAGTCTGTTTCCTTCCTGCCCCTRTAACAGTTCCATTTAATCAGAAATGTAAGAACAAGCTTCAGTGGAATTAAAAAAAAAAAAAGAAAAGAAAAAAAAAATTTTGGTCTTCTCAAAATCTAATGTCAATCCCAACTTCCAAAAGTTGTACTTGATACTTGTTTTGCTACATGTTTCTCATTTTGGCCATGAGTTCTTCTAGGCTTTCTTCAGACTCTGCTACYGTTTCCTCAGTTATCAAATTCTCTTCCTATTAGGAACAGGAAGAAAAAGTTGGCAACAAAAATAGCAAACAAAAAACCCCACACAAATAGGCTTTATTGCCGTTATACCACAGCATTTTCCTAGAACCAAGCACGCAATTGCAAGATTAGGCCTAAGTAATTATAAGCTTAAATTGTAAACTATTCTGACTARGAGTTAGAATGTTCTGACTGCAATACATACAGATCCTGTGTTCCCCAGGTATACTAATTGCTTTTTGACTACATACAGCTTTTATGAGATAAATATGGTAAAAATTAATTAGTCARCAAAATATCAACTGAGAAATTCACATTTGTTTTCCTTCTGCCACCCCCCAAATACATTCATTCCTATCACCTCAAAACTACACTCACGCTAGCATCCGTACTTAAAGAAATGTATTTCATGGAAACACAAAACTGGACCACAGAAGGCACTGATCAGATGTACTGAGGTACRGTTTCACTGGAACTGTTCAAGATGGAATTTTATTTTAGGTTTAAAGGGTAACCAAACTGGCTGGTATTATTAATCTACAATATGTATTTCAAAAATTCATAAAGAATAAATATATTACCTTATTTGGGATAGTATATGCTACAGTAATTCCCTCAGGAAGCTCAGGTACTGGGCCAGATGCAGCCTTCAGCTCGTCTTCTGAAATTTCTGATACTAATTCGATGCCTTTGCATTAAAAGGAATTGAGAACTTCATTAAAAGTTAGAAGAAAAAGTTCTTTAATCACTATGTTATCACAGTAAGAGGAAAACRGCAGCTACTTTTCCGAAATAGAAARAATTTAAAAGCAGAAAGACCTTTGATTTCAACTACTTCATTCCATTATCAATAAAAAACATTTTCCCTTTATAATATATGAAATGATTCTATACATGTAACTTATGGACAAGAATGGCACCTCTCCTATAGGACTTCCTTGTCCTTTACCATGTAWATCTTATCATGAGGACACTTCTCCCAATGGTTAAGCTAAGATTATTTTCTATATCATGTAATAAACAATGTATATATCCATTCTTGAAATGGTTATATAAAACACGCTTACCATTCCTTAACACAATTCCTTCTAATTTAAAGCCCTCAGAGGAATATAAAAATGCMTCAGCACAGTGGTTATGGAAATGACAAATGTTCTTCAGTTACATATTTAAAAGGAACATGCAGTGAATACATCTTYTCACATCTTTCATATCTTCAGACCATCTTCTGAGAAAGTTTTTTATTCAAACAGCGGTTACATTTTGTGCCTAAAACCTGCACATTATGCTAAAAATACATCAAGTTGTGATATCATTACTGTCAAAGCCTGTGAAAAGCCAGCAGTAATTACACAGTATAAGTTACAAAAAATAGGAACCATAAGAAGTCTCTGTACCTTACAGTGTGTTCACCCAAAACAAAGACTTTAATTGAATCTTGGTACTGGGAACATAATGATCATTAAGTCTCCAGTTCATTACTTACCCCAGTCATTGTCTTCRTGTACTATTTCTTCTTCTTGTTCAATTATTTCTTGTTTTGGTCGTGCAGCTTCTTTTTTCTGAAGGAAAACCACAAAAAGATAAAAACCACAATATACGTAATAGTCCAATTTTCAACAACAACAAAGAAGATCAAATCTAATWTTCACACTTCTTTTAATATTTAAGATATGCAGTCACCATTTAGAACTCTGTTAGGCATAAAAAGGCAGAATACCTGCAAGTTAAAAAAAAACCACAAACCCATTAACACTCAAAAATATGACTGCCAGAAAGGTTGAGCAATTACTGTAGAAGAAAATATTATGTAACTGAATGCAAGCCATTCTGCCTACCCTTTGCTTTAAGATAACTCTAGGTACTGTATTTTTAGAAACACATGCAACCATTTGAAGACAAGGCTGCTGAAAATTGGASTAGCAATGAAAGTTTTCTTTTACTACAGATCTGTAGCTTCCTTTGTTCTTAAGACTTTAAGAAAGGAAAAAAACAAAACAAAACATTTTTACCTTATAATTTTCTTGCTGTTTTCTACAATTTTGGTCACTACATTGTGGGTTTGGCTTCATAGACATAGTTGGAAAGAAATCCTGCATCGCATTGTAACCAAGATAATAACTCACAGTACCAAAATTTAACAGGTATCTAGAAAAACAAACAGAGAAAGCAGGCCCTTATATACAGGTGCAAACCTAAAAATTCAGTTGCTCAAGGAATAGTTTTTCCTCAAAGAACTTTTAAAATACACTTTCACACTAGYAAGGTTGTGAAGAGTTACTGTAATTGTCCTAAAATAAGCTGTCGTCACCTGACAACAGCATAACTGCATCAACACAGAACCTGGTCCTCTTGTGGTAGAAGTGTGTGAGAACAAGTCAGCTACAGTCTCAGAAAAAATATGTTGAGAGTAGTATGTAAGCAGTTTTCTCCTGTGCCTTAATCCATTGCTTAAGACACTCAGGTGCCCTGTATTACAATGGGAGAGTTTTCAACAGCTAATCAGAACCAGTTTAATCATCTTTAGTATGGTCAGATTTGCAATGAAAATAAAGATTTAAATTAAGCTGCAATGTTTGCATTCTTCGTCAAAGAAAAMCACATGTTGCTATGCAATTTTATGTAATACCTCTCTCTGCACAGCTGAAAATGGAGCTTTGTTGTTTGTAGGCACACTTCCAAACAATACTTTTATTATTTGTAACTAGAAATTTTTGGATAACTGACAAAACCAAGCAAAGGCTAAAAACAGGTTAAATAAGATCCTATTCTCCAAGATGCTYGTAAAACACAGTGCATCATTTTGAAACTGAGTACAAAGTTGTTCAAATATTTTCCTTGCTGATACATGCAGTCCTTTTAGCAATTGGAGTCATGTGACAGTACTTTTTGAAAATATTAAAATATGTCATATTGCTATATAACTATTTTAAATTGACCTCAGGTTTTTAGAATACAAACACTGCAAGAGAAATTATTTTTTATTTGTCCATGAACAAAATTTCAAAGGCAAGTCAGCACGGTAGCATTTTTTGTGTATAATTTAATGATGTCAAATGGGAASACGTCTAAATGCAGAACTAAGAAAAAAATCTGCATGTGTGTATGCAGTAAGAGAAATTCTTAGGAAAACTCCGAAGACTTTTTCTTACCCGTGAAAAGTTCTATTAAAAACAGCAGCTCCAAAGTAAACACACCAGTGATTCAAGCAGAGTATATTTCAGCCCTGTCCAATGATGGCAATACCTTTAGGAAAYAGGCCACAAACATATAAGAAGAACCAGACCCATCACTATGAAATGCTCCTTCAGGTTTCTTTCTCTTATTGTGCTGTACAYTGAATAGCAACAACTCAGTCACTTACTTCAGAACATTTTGTACAAGAATTCCTGCCACAACACCCATAGTTGTAGGAAGACTAGCTGCACAAACTCCTTCTCGTTTTAATGTTTTCTCATCAATATTTGCAGCAACTACAAGTGGAGGAGCACACTGAGGGGAAATAAAGAAATAAAGTTTAAAAAAAAGTATTAAAAAAACCCCACAGATCACACAAAATTTTAAGGTACCCCATCAGCTGTGCCAGGATCACRTTCACTAGCCAGCTAATCTTCATATTCCCAGTCCCACTTTAAAATACAAATGAGTGATTCAGCAGAGCACTGCATACCGCAAAACAAGCAGATTCACCAGGTATGATCAGCTGTATATGTCCRGACACTGCATTTTCACTCACTCCAGATTCCATCCAGATTTGTCCAAGTTCATTGCAGGCCTTATAAACACAGAAACACACACATCAGCACTGCAGAAGTTTAATGAAAAGAAAAAAARMMCCCACAACCCATATTGTAAATTGAGAGTGATTAAATACATTGATCTTCCTGCTTTACGACAAAAAGGCTATGATCAGAAAAAGGAACATGAAAAGGTAGAACAGAAATTGTTTATCAGAGTCAAAGGACAAATCAAAGGACAAATTAAAGTTGTCCTCACGAAGCCAGCCCTTTGTGCTTTCCTGAGGACCTGAGATTTTTGAACAAATACARGCATTAGTGATCCAGTTACTAGCACACTACAGAATCTAATTGCACAAACTACTTTTAGAGGCATGTATACAGTATAGCTGTGTACCTTCAGTGCATGCAATTTATGGATCAAGTTAGCTGMAGGATAACAGAAAACATGCATTTGGCACATACCCTACATTGGCTGCTACTATAAAGAAAAACAGTTTGATTAGGTACACAGCCTYAAGACATTTTTTAGTATACAAAAACTCATATGAAGTATACAATTAGTTATACACAGTCTTTAAAAAGCTTATAAGATTTAACATACTAGGCTTTGATAATACCTTTATATAAACAGGATAATTTGGAAAGACAGAGAGGGCTTACGACACTTAACTCTCTTACTAACCATTAGCTGCTAGTAACTTAAAGGTCTACAGTTATATTTATACACATAAAATTTGTTTTATAAGAACTGGGCAAAAGTTCAGATTCTGTTTCCTTAAAACAAGGAGGAAATTTCTTAGAAGATTCTCGGTAAGTTCCTGTCTTTTCTCTAGTCCCCACGATTCCTAACATTATTTATAGGAGAAAATAGACTTCCACAAGCTCATGCCTTCAATGGCCTCACCGTGTTAATTGCCATGCGAGCTTCAAAGTTGTCCACGCAGCTTAGAACAAGATCAACAGGCTTCCCTTCCTCTAGTGCACCGTTACTGAAATAAGTATCAGAAGTTTGCATGAAATTGCTGGCAGAACAAAATACCAACATGGCAATCAACATGCTGCTTTAGAGTACAGAAGGACATGGGAAGCGTATTTCTAACAAAACTTGTGCAAATGCAGAACAGCATCCAACTAGCATCTTAGATCTACAGTAGAAACAACAGCATGCTGAAGCTGGGATTTAAATACATGGGCATTTTAAATTGAAAGAAGTTTTATACAGTATACAGTACAGAGTACAGTACAAAGTATTGGAGAATTGTATCTTCGTACAACGTAACTGCAAAATAGGAAAAGTTATTTCAGAACTTCTCTGTGAAATCGGCTRATAACTATTTTCTTTCTTCATTCTATAAAGCATACCTGAAACTACTTCAGAGCAGTGAAAATATGATCTGATTTGTTTTCTATAATGGGAAAAGACCTGCAGCTTTGGCTGGAAATCTCAAGATGCACTAATATAAAATATAACTATGTAAMAGTAGAAATAAATGCCAACTCCAGAGAAAAGGTGTAGGCAGAAACGCCTTCATACATACGTATTTCCCACTGGTTTTCAATTGGAAGTCATTAAATGGAAAAAAACCCAACAATAAAAATGTGAGGCTATATTTAGAGACACACTCCAGCAGAAGGTGAGAGATTTTACCTTATTCTATCCATGAAATGTTCAAAGTTGTCCATTGTTGTGATGTTGTAGTTATGTACTTCAAATTGAACATCAGGATTAATATTYCTTATGGAGGAAATAATATGAGTCAATGTTAATAAATACAATGATAATTTGCATTCTACTCTCTAACTTCACAGGTGTTGCTACAGTCTTAAGCTTCCAGTCTGAAGACTAGAATACACCYGTATTTGCCAAAAACTCACAGATCAGATGAGGAAAAAAAAAAAAATCACAACATATCAAAGTGGTATAGCTTATACCAAACTTCTGAGCAAAAATAGCTATACTTAAAAAGTAGACTTACATTAAGGTTTTGGCCAGTACAAAAATGTCCTTAAAGTATCAATCATTCCCACAACTATTTTATACTCAGATTTCCAAATTAGATCATGCTACTTTGTAAGTGATTAAGAATGAAACATCGGTTTTCTGAAGCAGCATCCTGGGTAAATACATTTTGATACCTACTTCTCTAAGTTATACCTCAAAGTATGCTCTGCTGCTTGCACTTTACTTAGTCCAGCTTGATGAGGTTGGAAGAAGAGTCTATTCATGTTTGCCAATTCCACTTTGTCATAATCAAACAGAAGCAGCTATAATAAAGATTGTATTAACATATGTGAATCTCCAAAGACATTTTAAACAACCAAACTCATTCTAAAACCAACAATAAAACCTCCCAACCAAACACCCCCTCACCCCCACAGTCCCATTCAGTTCACATACAAAGTTACCAACATTGTAAGTATGTGAAAGACTGAACCCTAACTGCCATTCACCAGGAACTGATTTGTTAAGTAATGAAAACCACTCTTAATAAAAAGCAATCTGTTCATTTGATCTAAACTAAGAATATTCAACAGGTTATCTACATGAACACTATCAACTCTGTTAKCACATTCCTACCTGCTGTCATGGCATTAACTAGAACTGTTTCATGTCTTTCACTTGTCTTGCCATGTAGTTCTTCAAAAACAATTCACTTAAAATACCTACATAATACATGGACATGTTGATTATTACAAATTCTGAATAAACTGTCCAATGTCCTTTTCTATGCCCAAGATGCTAGTCTTCAGGAAATGCTCCTTCAGAGGAAGGGGAAATAAACTTTGCAATAAAAAATTGCATCACCTCTGTATTAAGAAACTTCTTAAAGTTCCAAGAGTAAATGGTCAGGCTTTGCCTGGAAATACAAACATCTAAGCCATTCCCCAAATTCCTCCTTTAAAGAAAAATCCTGTTCTATTAACTCTGGAGGTTCTTGTTATCATTGAATCATAGAATAGTTTGAGTTGGAAGGGACCTTTARAGGTCAYCTAGTCCAACCCCCCTGCCATGGGCAGGGACATCTTCAACTCGATCAGGTTGCTCAGAGCCCCGTCCAACCTGACCTTGAATGTTTCCAGGGATGGGGCATCTACCACCTCTCTGGGCAACCTGTKCCAGTGTCTCACCACCCTCACCGTGAAAATTTCTTCCTTATATCCATACACACATCAAATTATTTTTAACTGCTGCTAAATTTTTAGCTCTGTCTGCCACATGACAAACTAATGTTTGTGATAAAAACATCTGATGACATCTACCGCATTACAATTTCATGAATATCAACTTGTTCTCATAACATAAGAAYCTTCTACGCGAATTACCCCCTCCTTTTTCTTTATTTTGCTTTCCTTTTGCGATAATCCAGTATGAAGGTTAGCTAGATGGGCTCATATAAGAGCACGAAGAAGATAAGCATCCAAACAAGAATCATCCACATGATACAGGATTAAGCCCTAAGTAAATCAATTTTACTAGCATAAGAAAAACAGACTCTTTGTTTGTGATGTTTACGTAAGTGCTGTTCYTGAGTGCTTTCTTCATAGTACTTTTTTATTTGGGCAAAATCAACTGAATGAAATCAAATCTAATTCTTTATGAAGAAGACTGGTCCATCCACTATAAAGAAGTAGAAGAAAACTCTCATTACCTTACCAATGCCACACCTTGTCAACATTTCAGCAGTCACACTGCCAACTCCACCCACACCTACTACTGCAACTGTAAAGGTACGGATTTTCTGTAGAAAGAAATGAAATACAGATCAGTATATCAAAAGTGGTCCTCACAGGGAAAAAATGCAAGGCTGTTTTAATGCAGATAGAATCCTACCTCATAGTCTTTGACAATTCCCATTCTTTTTAACGCCATCAAGCGACTATGAAGAAAAACAGCAACATTATGCAGAAAACGCTCTCTACATTTCTAATAGCAATTTTGCTTTTCAGGTATTTAAAATCACTTTTGTTTTAAAAACAACCCCGCTRAACTCAAGCCTGCTGTTTTCACTGCAGTTGTGAATGCCAGCTAGATACAGTCTAAATGAGATAGTAGATGCTTTCCTATTAGCAACAGAGTACTAACCCTGCAGAAACTCATGTAGTTAGTCAGTTGGTATGAGTAACATCAATGAAATCAGCAGGACCCATAGCTGTTTTTGTAAATGAATCCCTGGTTTACGGAATGAAAGCCTAYGCTTTTTTCTGTAATGAACCATATGGCAGCAGGCCAGTGAAGACTCTTCCACTGTTTTCTGATCAATTTGATTAGATTAACTCCGACATAACATTTAAAAAAAAAATAGATTATACAGTACCAGGTTGTGAGGATAACTGGAAGAATTTTAAAGTAACATTTTATCCTGCCATTGCATTTTTTCATTGAAAGTATAAATGAAAGTACAAGTATCAACTTGTATTAAAGCAATTCATCCTGAGAAAAAAATAATGCATCAGATTTCCAGAAGCGCTGAGCATTAGAAGGGGTCCCAGATGCTCAAGACTCCTCTAAACCAAACTCTAAAACAGGYAAATTAGAGGAATAAGGCCTCATGTAATACCAACACCTGTTTATTAGCAACACCCATTTATTAGCAACTTAGATGAAAAACCCACAAAATTTCTTCTCTCTCTCCCTGTACTGTAAAGCAAGATAACACAGAGCAACCCCAACGTACACCTCTGCCAGCCCAGTCAGGTGGGAAATTTGAGAGCATCTCTCCCCTCCTCCCCACAGAGCACCTGCCTTCAGCATTGCCCTGACACCCTCCTCAGCACACCCTGCCCCATCCCTTGGGCCCCTATCTGCCCGAGCCCACCCTCACCTGCTTTTTCCCCTTTACCCAGGCCCACAGCTCCAACCCACAGCCTGAGACCCCACAGCCCTCCCTCTTCCCCACCCTCTACAGCCTGACTCAGCCTCTGGGCCTCCTCCCCATGGTTCAGTCCTGGTCCTCTCCTCATAATCCAACCCCCGCAGGTGCAGCCCCCTCGCGCCATAACGCGCCTCGCCCCGCGGCCGCACCTGTAGGGGTTGGAGTCCGTCACCTCCGGGCTCATGCTCTCGATGCGGGCCCGCGGCGCCCGCCGCCCGCCCTTCTCCCGGGCCAGCTCCTCCTCCAGCTCCCGCACACGCCGCTCCAGCTGCTCCAGCCGGCTCGGCTCCGCCATGGCAGCGCCGGCGACACCGCAGCGACACGTCCCCCCGTCTGAGGGAGCTTCCGGGAGCGGCAGGGAGCGGCAGGGAGCGCCGTCCGCTGCTCGCGCCGACGCCTCAGGGAGCGTTCCCATCTCGAAGGGGTCTCCCGCCGCCCGACAGCGGGCAACGAGCGGGCTCTGGCGCCGCTGAGAGCAGGTGTCAGCCGGGACGGTAACCGCCTCCCGGGAGCCGCTTTCTTCCAGGAGCAGCCGCCCGGCTCCGAGAGCCCCGCTGGCCCGGCGCCGGGGACCGCTTTCCCTGACGGACCAAGCCGTCTCCGGTTGCCGCGGAGACGCCGGGCGGGGCGGGGCGGGGCGGGGCGCTGCCGTCAGTAGCGTAGCGGCGCGGTGGGGGGTGCGGGGCGTACGCCGCCGGCGCAGCGAGGGGATGGTGGCGGAGCCGGGCACCGGTGAGGTGCGGCGGCAGCACCGCTTCGACCAGGGGAGCTTGGAGCGGTACCTGTGCAGCCACCTGTCCGGCTTCCCTCGGCAGCCCTCGGAGGCTCTGGCCGTCAGGCAGTACAGGTAAGGGGTGGGCTGCTCTCCTGCCCCGAGACCGCCTGTGAGGGGCAAGCGGTGACCTCCGTGGCTGTTGACATGGGCCCTCGCCCCTGGGGCGCCCTGAGGCGCGGAGCCAGAGCGTGGGCCCGAAGTGTGCCTCTGTGGGGCGAGGAGAGGGGCTGCGGCTCTGCTCGCTGCCCGGCAGGAGAGGTGGGCAGAGTTAGGGCCCTTTGCCCTGGTGATGGCGGACAGCAGCCGTCGAGGTGACGGCTCGTCCCTTGAATGGCTGGAGAAGTCAAAGTTCGCGGTGGCGGCGAAGGTGACCTTTGGCACAGGCAGTGTGACCTGTGGCCACAGTTGGCTCTCTGCAGGCAGGCGATGTGTTGGGTGGACTTCCCGCTCTCCTCAGAAAAACACGTATTTGGCTCTCTGTGGTGCGCTCTGTTGGAGTACGCGCACAATTGTTTTATTGCCTACTCCTACATCTCAGTTTATCCGATCGATCTTTAATTGCACAGCAAATAATAATGTTCAGAAGCACATACATGGCTTAAGAAATAAGTTTAAAAAACCTTAGGCTATCGCCAGGTAAGCAAATCCATGCGAACAGCGTAACACAGTGCTGAGATTCCCATTAATGCCCTGAGAGCAAAGCATTGCACCAGTGAGGTGCTACACCCAGGCTCCAAAGCCACTGTTGCACAAAACATCTAGTTCATTTGCATTCAGCATATTAGCGGTGTGGCTGTGTGACTTCAAAYTGGGAGCTAACTATTAGGAGTTAAGTTATTCTAAAAATAAGTATTAATTCCTTTGTAAACATGACCTCGACTGCTTTATCTGCAGCTGTCACTAAGAAACAGTAAACAATTTTTCATTGTCTTCTGATGCAAATATAAAACATCCATYGAATCCTCAGCTATACTCTAATCCTCGTACGTACTTCAGTTGAGGAGACGTTAGGAGGGGCCTCAGGAGGGTAGCTAATAGTAAGATCTGCTAAAATATTGTCAGTATTTATGCTTTTACTACTTCGTTTGTCTTACGGTTGCACTTCAAGACTTCAACTGATCTAAATCTGTTGTGCCAGGCAAAGTATTTGTCTGTGCAGTATACTTGTTAAACTATATTACAGACTATGCCCTAACAGCCTCAGGGAGAATGGAAATGTGGGGAGCATGGCGGCAACAGTTCACTTGATTTTGATTTTGCGATAGTTGTCTAATCTTTTATTGGACTAGGTCAGAATGTGTCTTAAAAATGATCCAGAATGAGGAGAGGAAGGCTTGTAGGTTAGCACAGAGCCTTGAGGAAAATAAGGATCAATGACCTTGATTGGGATATGATGGATAAGGTGTTATGAAGGGTTTGACTAAGTTGTCCTTCTCGTTTACACATGTGATTGAAATGTCTAATTTCTATGATTCTTTGTCACTGCAACATTCATTCTATGGATTTTACAGTTACTATAGTCAGTCCCTTAAGCAGAGCATATTGTCGTGATTTAACCCCAGCTGGCAACTAAGCACCACGCAGCTGCTCGCTCACCCTCACCCCCCCCCACTTAGTGGGATGGGGGAGAGAATTGGAAGGGCAGAAGTAAGAAAACTTGTGGGTTTTGTAGGCTGTCACTTGCATCCTTGTAAGACTATTTGAGAAAAAAAAAACAACTCTTGAGAAGAACCCTTTCCTCAGTCTTKCCATTATGTCCAGACCAAGTCACAGTACATTTTGCATAATTTCTGTTAAAAGTTTGCAAATTTGTAAGTACTTGAATTCGTAAGTAATTGTAATCTTTCTCTTTGTAGCTCAGGCCAGTCAAATCCAACCTTTTATCTTCAGAAGGGTGGGCAGGCTTATGTGCTCAGGAAGAAGCCCCATGGCCCCCTTTTGCCTAGAGCTCATGAGGTAAGTAACATTCTTCATCAAGCTCCAAACACTTTGTGTTGCAGGTGGCTAAGTCATATACATGATGGTGCGGCACATCGTTGAATGTGTCCAGAAATGCAGTGAATTGCTGGATCATTTCCAATTTTCTGTGCTATACACATAACTAAACATTTAAGAGGATACATTGCCATTCACTGTACTGATTTATGTTTGGGAGTTTATCACTGAACCTAAATTTCGGTGTCTTCTTCAGGTCAATAGAGAATATCGTGTGCAGAAAGCCTTATTTTCAGCTGGATTTCCAGTGCCTCAGCCCCTGTTGTATTGCAGTGACGTTTCTATCATYGGAACAGAATTTTATGTAATGCAGCATGTGCAGGTTGGTCCTCCAATGTGAGACGTTTTTTTCTTCTCCCTACTACAAGCTGCTTTAAGTTGTCTAAAACCTTTCTGTTAGAGCCTTATCCAGCATTTACTAAGTTTTGTGATAAAAACATAACTAATCCTCTGATATTTTTAAGAAATGCTACCTATCAGAGATTCAGCTTCTCCAGGACTCATTTCCCACTTTGTTGAAATTTTCAGCTCAGTATTTAACCTCTTGTTCTTGTTTTGAGCTCTCAGAAGGATGTCTTGAAACAAGGCAATATTGCTTCTGTGAAAAGCATACACAAGTCAGAGGCAGAACGATCAGGCTATAAAGCTATACCGAATCTTTGGACATCCTGGGAMCTGTTTAGTACTGGAGATAGGAATCTACATACAATCACCTTTTCTTGAAAACCAAGCAGTATTCCAGCTCAAGCACTGGTTTCAGAAAGAATATGACATAGCTCTGTCTGTAGTCCATCACTCTAGGRGTGCTGTAGCTAAGTTGATAGTGTTTCTGTTAGATTTTGGTGATTCTGAGTGTAAGTGTGCTRTATCATGTCTTTTTTTTCCTGTGGGAGGAGGATTTGAATTCAGGCCTCTTCCCTTTCATTGCATCCTACTCTATCATCAGGTTCACTGGGAAGTTAGAAATGTAAGAGTTTGTGGGACAGTTCCTGGAGATTAAGTTAACCTTCCTACAAAAACTATGAATCAAAATTAATAACATGTAAAAGCTATGAAGAATTTGAAACAATTTTCTTATGTTAAAGATGGAGAATTTTTCTGGTTTTGACTAGAACAAAGTGATTCCTTAATAAGAAACCTTGCTACTGATGTATTTACATTTCTAAGGATGTAAATTTACAGTCTGTCCATTCTAAGATGGACAGCAGTGCACTGTTTTTGACAAATACATTGTGTGTTTAGAAAACAACCATACATTTATTGTCTTGAATAAACTATTACACGATACCAAATATGATTTCTAGATTTGTTTTGYGGAATCTTTCAGCAAAAAAGTTCTGTTGATGTTTTAGCTGTGTAAATATGTTGAAGCAATCATGYGAACCAGTGAAATTGAGGACCTTGAAGGAGAAAAGAGTCTGTTTTTTCTTTTCCAATCTGTTACTGKCAGGGTCAAAATTAAAGGAGAAAATGGAAAACCACACCCATCTTCTAAACACGTTAAACTGCTTTTAAGGAGAATGCAAGTGAATTTCTTTGGATTGTTTGCCTCTTTGTACGTACAACCCACCTATTCCCCTCCTYTCCCCCGCTGGTCTTCATTGATATTTTTTCTGGAAGTTAGCTGTTAGAGACAATACAGTAACATTTTTTTTCCTGGTACTTTCAAGCTTAAGAATATCTGGACTGAGTGCTCTAATTCAGACTTTCATCTACTGAATATATCTGTTATTTTAATTGCCTTCCAATAGATATCCTGTATACTAATGATCTGAATTACTGTGAATCCCTTCATCTGTCCTGGGCAAGGAATAAAATAAATGAGGAAGGAATTTTTGATTGCATAGGGAGTGTTGGTTCACTGCATTTGTTTTTGCTCCTGAAATGTATAGCTTTACTTCTCTTCATCTGATGCRTACATCCCACCAAATATCTGATTTACGATGTTTCTAGGGTCGCATCTTCCAAGACCTCTCACTGCCTGAAGTGGGCCCAGCAGAACGTTCTGCTTTGTATATCGCAATGATAGAAACTTTGGCCCTGTTGCACTCCTTTGATTTACAGTCGTTGGGTCTCCAAGGATACGGTAGAGGACCAGGATACTGCAGAAGACAGGTACAGCTCATCAAAAAATTCTCTTGTTTTGTCAGGTCTTTGAAGATTTATTTGATTTGCAAGCTAAATTGTTTATTATTAATGACTTGTAAAAGTAACCATCATATTTTAGCTATTAAACACCTTCACTTAATTCAATTATTTGTGCACAGTATAAAGTTGCTACTACATTCAGATCAATTCTGTAATGCTATACTCAGCAAATGGTATTAATTTGCTTCTGGAATAATATTGGATTTGGGCTATGTAAATAGGATTGAAATAGAAAMTAGAGGTCATCTTCATTGCATCTTTTGATCTCACAGTTCACATTTGCAGATGCAAAGGTACTGGGTTTTACTGAATTTACAGGTAACATGGTAATAGTCAAAGCCCAGAAGCATGTGCTTCAGAATTTTGTGCTCTTGAAAAACTTGTGAATCAGTTGGAAAATCTGTTGAAGTGTTTGTATTTCTTTAGGTATCAACTTGGAAAAGACAGTATGATGCAGCTGCTCATACAGATATTCCTGCCATGAACAAGCTGGCTGAGTGGTTAGCAAACAACTTGCCACCTGATGATAAGGAAGAAAGCCTGATTCATGGGGACTTTAAAATAGATAACATCATCTTCCACCCAACAGAGGTATTCGAAACATATTTGTACATGTTTAGTAGTTTTTGGTCCTCAACATTTGTTTGTACTCCTACCATGTAATGGGACAATTATATGGGTGTTTTAGTGCATGATACATCTTTGAAAGGAACAGTAGAGAATTTAACTCTTCCCTATACTCTGTGTGTAGTGTTTAGGTACCTAATACAGTCCTGGTTTTCATAGCAGGAGCTAGTTACTCAGTTTGTTCATTAGCTCTAGTCCCTACTTCAAAGTCCATGAAGAAAACATTTTATGTGCATAAATCCTATTGAATTCAGTGCAACTTAAGAACACACTGAAGGCTCGCTTCATTAAACTACATAAGCATCTGATCCAAAGCCCATTGAAATCTGTGGTGTGGCTTCAATTAAYAGCAATGGCTTTTGGAACAGGATCTGAATGCGTGATATGTGATACTAGTGGAAGCAAAGAAAAATCTGCCAAAGCTGGTTAGTTATGGAGCACACACAGATCACAGAGACCCTGAAAGTTCCTCATTCATCTTTAGGGAAAAGGAAGACATTTTTTTCTATTTTATGGAAATAAATGTGTGTTACCTATCTGTCGACATAATTGCATTTTCATTATTTTTTTCCATGCTATTTACTGTGTTGTGACCAGAAGATAAGCCTGGAATTTGTGACTGTTGTGSTTTAACCCCAGTCAGCAACTAAGTACCACACAGCCGCTCGCTCACCCTCACCCCGCCCCGGTGGGATGGGGGCGAGAATCTGAAGAGCAAAAGTGAGAAAACTCATGGACTRARATAAGAACAATATAGTAATTGAAATAAAATAAAATAACAATAATCCTAATAATCCTAATAATAATAATAAATTGTAATGAAAAGGAAAACAACGAGAGAGAGAGAGAGAGAGAGGGAAACAAAATCCAGGAAAAACAAGTGATGCAACCGCTCACCACCTGCCGACCGATGCCCAGCCAGTTCCTGAGCAGTGATCACTGTCCCCCAGCCTACTSCCCCCAGTTTATATACTGAGCATGACATCATATGTTATGGAATATCCCTTTGGCCAGTTTGGATCAGCTGTCTTGGCTGTGCCCCCTCCCAGCTTCTCGTGCACCTGGCAGAGCATGGGAAGCTGAAAAGTCTTTGACTTAGTATAAGCACTGCTTAACAACAACTAAAACGTCAGTGTGTTATCAACATTATTCTCATACTAAATCCAAAACCCAGCACTATACCAGCTACTAGGAAGAAAATTAACTCTATCCCAGATGAAACCAGGACAGTGACCAAGACACTGCAATGCCTGCTTCACAACAAAACAAGAGATCCCAGAGATTCCCACTGTTGCGCATAGATCAGTTGATAGACACTGTTTGTATGCTTAAATGTGCTGCTTGACTCCCTGAGCAGAGAATCCGGCAGTCTCAGGGACTCTCCYAGCTGTTCCTGATGCAGTTGAAAGAATTGACCAAATTGTACATAGGTGATTTTAAATAATCTGTAGAAACTGTTCCTGTATATGCAGGAATGACCATGTGAGAGAGTCTTTTGCACATAGTTCAAGTAGCCATGGATCATGAGTAGGCTGGAGAGGTCATTCAGGATGACAGGCCAGCTGGATTATAAGAATTCATCAGAATGACAGTTCAGGGAGTCTCAGCCCATCCAGCTGAAGACACCATTGCAAGGATGCTTGCAGCAGAGGCTCGTGTCGCTGTCTGGGCAGTGATTGACTGTCCTGTTTAAGAAATTCAGTTCCCCATGTAAGTGTTAATCTATGCATAATATTGTAATAAATTATTTTTTTTAGTGCATGGTCTATCCATGAGTATCTGTGCAAAAGGACTGTGTGACAGCATCTATGCAACAGGACTGGAAACAAAAAAAAATCCAACTGTCAATACTACTGTTCTTTAGGATATTTTAATTCAATCATATTTTGACTAGAAGAGTTTATAAGTTCCTGACAGGAAGAACACTACTCAAAAATGTAGAATTGAAAACAGATTTTTATTGGAAAAATGCCTTGTTTTCTGCCAYTATGTGAATGTTAATTTTCTGCAGATCCTTACATAGTGCTAAAAGGAAGTGTTTTTGCTGTAGACAGGTAGGGTGTTTTTAATTCCAAACACATAGTAACCGAATAAAGCTGTTGGATATTAAGTGGGTTGTGCATTTGTGGATGGAGAGAATTTATCTTCTAGCATTCACTTGAGGTTTTTATTTTTATTTAAGGCTCGTGTTTTGGCAGTGCTGGACTGGGAACTTTCAACTGCCGGTCATCCTTTAGCAGATTTAGCATACACCACTCTATTCTACTTTTGGCCTGCATCTATTAAGGACGTAGGTCAAGGAACTGTCTTGGGTTTCAAAAACACCATAGGTATGAAACTGTAATCTTTTTGTTGAAACGGATTCTAGGGTTGRTTTCTATTTGATATGTTGCCTTTATAAACAATAATAAAAAGTTAAATTAATAARCACATCATTTTGCACTTGAAAAGAACGTTTCCAGGGTTTCCTTCATTGTAGGAAGCATGCTGATAGCGAGGTTTGAGGTAGTCCTGTTTTAATAAGCTGTGGCTTAGCCACAGTATGCTGCTTCTGTAAAAGTTTATTTTGAACCTTTCTTAGAGATAATGGAAGAAAACTGAAATTTAAATGTAAATTTGTCATTTATTAAAAAAAAAAAAAAGGCAAAAAAAAACCCCATGCTGCAATTAATATCCTCACTGGAGTGGAGGCGGGGAGCAGTAGGAAGTGTTATGCTTATCTGAAATTCTGACAGCTCCCATTTCCTTTTGGCTCTCCATATCACGCTTAGGTCATGAGAAATGATAAATCATGTTTTGCTATGTAAATGGAATATCTCATAAGGCTGAAATGCTGTATAAAAGTTTGAAGGTTAAGGTGGAAAAAATTGTAGAAAATGTTGACTATTCTAAAATATTCTGTTGTTTTTTCRTAGAAACTCCTTCATTTGAAGAACTGGTTTCCATTTACTGCCGCTGCCGGGGTATTAGCACTACTTTATCCAACTTTAATTTTTTTCTTGCTTTGTCATGCTTTAAAATGGCAGCAATATCCCAGGTGATACACTCACATTTGCTGAAATGTCACATTTTTATTATGAGTATTTGTACTTTGGTAATACTTGTTCAAAATATGAATCATATTTAAAAAATAACTGTAACCATTGTATTTCAGTTTGTTCCTTTAGAAGCTATATCTTAGATGCTTATGACTGATAACGCTCTAGGATAGAACTCTCGCTACATAAAGTACATTGCGTTAGATATAGCTAACTTCTTAGGAAAGTAGGCTAAAAAAGAAGAAAATGTGGATATGTGGATTTTTTCTTACTGATGTTCCAGTATGCAGGCAATTTTGTGGTTACCTTTTTGGACTTTCTGGCTAATTTAAGTCCTGTATTACAGAGAAACAAAGATCTAAGTTTCTGCAGCTCTCATGAAAGTAGATAGCAGGATAGATAAGTAAGATCCTGTTGGTGCCACGCAGGGATGAATAAGGGTGTGTTGTGAACTCAGCTTATTATGAGCATAGGAGGCCAATCGTGCGATATGATTATATGAGAAAATAAGTTTCATTGATTCATTGTTAGCAGAAGTAACTGTTTAATTAGATATTCAGCCAGTGTAAGGCATAAGTATATTTTTATGAGTTGCAGCATGAGATCAGCATGCCAAATGTGGGATAAGCTACCTGGTATTAATTCGGAGTAAGAGTATATATGTGGGTAGTTAATGTAGTTGTGGATAATAATCATATGTGTATACTGTTGCCAGTTGGCTTAAGGGACAGGCTGGGCTTGCTTGCAGTAGCGTGTGCAGACGTATTCTTTTTTTTTTTTTTTTTCTCTCTCTACTAATTTTTGTGATTTTTCATTTAGTTTAGTTTAGCTGGGGTATGTTGTTTTTTTCTTGTGCGCCAAGCATCTCCATTATATCAGAAATGGACCCAAWCCAATATTAACATATCCCAGTAAAATCTGTCTGGGTGCTAATTTTTTCCTCTTAAGAATATGTGCATTTAAGTGTTACTTTCATAGTTGAAGAAATCACCATCTAAAAAAAGAGACGATTTAAAGTGTGTAATTATACCATATATGCCTTTCTTTTGGTTTTAGGGTATATATGCTAGATATCTCATTGGAAATGCTTCTGCAGAGAATAGTCATGAATTTGCTAAGATTGTGAAGCCTTTGGCAGAGAGAGGGTTAGAGCTCTCAAAAAGGTAAGAGTGGTCTAAACTACTGGTCAAAGGCAAGACAAAGATTTTACAACGTCTTCACTTATTTAAATGCCTATATAAAGCAGCTTATATTATTGTTATTGTGTTGAATGTTCTTCTTCAGGTCATCTTTCAGCAGCACACATCACAGCATTTCTGGAGAGTTGTTCCATCAAAGTAGGAAAGGTCAAGAAATTCTGCTGAAGGTCAAGCAGTTCATGAAGCAGCACATATATCCAGCTGAGAAGGTAAAAGCTTTTAGTAAACCTATTCATAAATGAGCATTTTATGGGTAGAGTTATAAAAACATAAAGAAGTCATGCCTTCCTATATTTTTTATCTTTTTTTTAAACAGCCTTATTTTCTTGCAGGGATGTTTGTGGCATTGCAAAATATTAACAGAAATCATTATAGTCTGCATTATTTTTTTTCAGAATTAAAATGTTGTATGCATTGTTAATGAAAGCTATGAGTTACTTTTTAAACTTTTTAAAGTTTAAGAAGTACTCTCTTTAAAGAGAGATACTTTTTAAAGGTATTTGACAAAATACAAAACCCTAGAACTCCTACATACTAAACGCAAAGATGCTTAGTTAAAAAATGGGAACTGCTGTTTATAACCATACCAAGTTGAATGTTTCTGTTTCTTGCCTCATTTTTTACGGTATGACTTTTATGACAAAAAAAGTGATTCCATAATGTATCAACATAGCCTCATTCCTGAGTATATCTAATACCAGCAAAGGTTTGAAATCAGATAGTGAAATATCCACAGGAGTCCCTAATTAGTGGAAGGGAAAATCAGATGAAGCATTTTACTTCTTAGCCTAGGGAGATTGGAAATTTTCCACTTAGAAAGTTGATTCAACTTTTAGCCTCATGAAAGCACAGATGACTTTTGTAGCAGAACTAGTTTTTTTCGCCTTTTTGTTTTCTTTTTTTTTTTTTTTTGTCTTCTTTGCAGTCAGGCAGAAGTGCAGAGGACATATTAATCTAAAAGATTAATGCATCTGCCTATCACAAGGAGAGGTTGAGAGCAGAAAGTCTTGAGATGCAAAGTTTCTTAAAAGTCTGTCTCTAACTAGTTCTGGATTGTCCAAGGAACACTTGCAATAATTAATGTACTTGCTTTAAAAACAAATGAACCACAAATAGCCATGCAGGTTTTGCAGATGAGTAGTGTTGTGCTTTTAAGTTATTTCTGATAACAAGGATTGTGTATCAGGACTTGTAAATTCTACTTTGGMATTTGTCTTATTGTGTGATTTTCAGAAGAGGGCACTACTTTTATTCATTCTAAAACTAGTTCTGGGCTAGCTTTGATGAAGTGCTGGGCCTCACTAAAACATACTTGTGAAAATCCTAGGATTACTGAATACACAGTTTTACTTAGTACTAATCACTGGTGCTTGGAATGACTGTTTACATAATCTGTTAAGGAATTATTCTGACAGGAAAAAAATTTATTCTTTGTGTTTTTTCCTCAGTTAAAAAAAAGATTATCTGGCTTATATATCTGAACATTGTGATGGGAAATCTGAATCTGAAGTGTCAGTACATCTGGCTWTTTTTTGTTGTTTTACTTTTGGGTTTATGCCTCTTGTGCATACTGTTGGTAACAGTTACTTGTATCATCAGAAAACACTGATCTACCATCATCATCACATATTTTAAACCACCCCAAACCATTTCCYTGTATGAAATAAGTTACTGATTGGGGTCATCTCCATGACACATTTAAAGTCTTGCAAAATGAATAGATTGCAGTTTGATTTTGAATTTTATTTTTAATTTTATACTGCAATCAACTATATAATAAAAACCTATGTTGAATATTTTTTTTTATTAGTTTCTTGGGATGTAGGGCTGGAAAATTATTATTTTTATTATATATTATATTATTACTTGTGTATGTTACATGTGTTCTTAATTTAAACAAGCATCTTTTTAATTGTTTCTCTAAGGAAATAATAAAATACTATGCTGSACATGGAAATACTGAGGAAAAATGGAAGAAACCACCACTGCTTGAGAGACTGAAGGTATGGGATAATAAATATTCTTGAGCACTCTAGCAGTAAAAGAAACAGGCACTGACATGGAGCGTAAGAAAGTTTGGTGTATGCTGCTGGAGAAGTTACTCTGCATAGAAAGAAACAGCATGAGGAACAGTGTAAGGAAAGGCAGAAGGAAGTGTACAAAAGGAGGTGAGAGATACAAATGACAGAGAAGGAAAGCAAAAGTGAGTTCTGWGAGAGGTATGTCTGAATTTTAAGTCAAAGACTGTACCTATTGAAAACAGCTATTGAAAAAAGGCATCAGGTATATTGGACAGTATTTACGCAGGAAGGAAGAAAATGGGCAGCAAGCCAGAATTTTTTTTTTTAAGATTTATTGCTAATGTTTTTCTCTGTTGATTCTTTCAACAGGAAATGGCCAAAGCAGAAGGTCTGTGGAACCTTTTTCTCCCCGATGTCAGTGGTCTCAGCCAGCTTGACTAYGCGCTAATAGCTGAGGAGACGGGGAAATGCTTCTTTGCTCCTGAGGTTTTCAACTGTCATGCACCAGGTTAGCAACCCTGTCCCGTAACTACAGCACTGAGAGCATTGAAAAGCTGGGCATCTTACACCTTACAAGTTGTGCGTCTCAAGAAGCAAACATGACTGTTGATTTCTTACAGACACTGGAAACATGGAGGTCCTGCACCTGTATGGGACTGAAGAGCAAAAGAAAAAGTGGCTGGAGCCTCTCCTAGAAGGGAAGATTAGTTCTTGCTTCTGCATGACAGGTAAATTTTTCTCCARAAGAAAGTTRGAGGCAGTTGGCAGAAATTTCACAYGGCATATGCAAAAAGTACAAAACTACAAGTTGTTATGTGTTAATGAATTAATACAGAAATTTCCACTGTATCTATGAATGTGTTTGAATATGAAATCATGTATGAGGTGTGAGTGCAAAGKGAAGCATCCTTGCTGCCCTTCCCTGATAGTTACCATTTTTCGTGGTTACACTAATTAGTATTTGCTTTCTATATGTTTTCAATTTATTTTTAATACTAGTAAAATACATTGTGTTGTACCAAACAGATTTACAATAGAACTTACCATTTTTGTAATGTGCTTTGSGGTTCTCTAGAAACATACATGTAGGTACAAGTATGATTATTCTCATTACRGTTATGTAGTTTTGCAGTGTGTCATAGGTAGAGGTTTTAAGACATAACTGAAAATAACTTGCAAAACATATGATGCACTTGCTTTATGTCTGTAGCTCAGCATTATATTCATTTTTATTMTTGAAAGGTTGTAGCATTCAGCATTTGTGGGAGGCCTGGGTGTTGATTTAGGAAGGTAACTTTTGAACATGTGATGTCAAAATCTTGATCTTTCTGTGTCAGCAGGAGTTGAGAGAACTCAGTCTTGCAGAGCTGGACCCTTAATTTGCAAATTCTGTTTCACTGTGTTCACCAAGAC
Source organism: Oceanodroma leucorhoa (assembly GCA_030449065.1). Classification (NCBI taxonomy): domain Eukaryota; kingdom Metazoa; phylum Chordata; class Aves; order Procellariiformes; genus Oceanodroma; species Oceanodroma leucorhoa. The sequence continues at coordinate 1,538,683 of JASVER010000053.1, forward strand.
GAAAGAGATGCTTTTGCTTTAAAGAAGGTGGTCTAYAAAAGTAGTTAAGGGTGAAAGAAGAGAGGAAGAATCTTTCCTATTCCAAACAATAATTGATGACATTTTGCTGGCAACTGCTTTGTGTAACCTATTTCATAAACCATCACAAAAGTAGTTTAAATCTCTTTATTTTCACTTGAGAAGAGCCTAGGGGGAGAAAAGGCCGAGGAGAGATATGACTTATCTATAAGCACATTGGAAGGGGGAAGGATTTAAAAACATCAGGGAAGGAAGAAGGCTGTTGACTATGAAGAGTAGTTTGAGCCCAAGAAGAAGTAAGTTTAAACTGGCTATGCRTAACAGGTTGTTAGAAAATAGAAAGCCTTTGACCACCAGCAGAGTGAGGTTCTGAAAACAGCTTTTCTACTGGGAGCAAAACAGTGTTACTGTCAATATACTATATCTAGATCCCTATATTTGTGGTGGCAGTACTACCTGTATATTTAATCCAGTGGTTTGTTTTGTTTCTTTCTTTAACRCAGAACCTGATGTGGCTTCAAGTGATGCCACCAATATGCAATGCAGCATTGAGCGAGATGGAAACAGTTATGTGATCAATGGCAAGAAGTGGTGGAGCAGTGGTAAGTACAGAAGCCCTAAATAAGAATGGCTGAGTCTAAAATTCTTTCCAAGAACTGATAAAACAAAAATATTTGTGCTCCATTTCTAAAATGGAAAATTGTCTCTTCTTGGGTAAAGGCAACAGAATATAAAACAAYGGAAAGAGCTGAATCGAACTTTTGTTCTATGAAGCAAAGTCCAAGACTCGAATGCAATTTAGGGTTTTGAGGCCTTTTTGGAACCTCTGAATTTCATTTMTAGAATGAATGCAACTATTGTTCTTTAAACCTTACCTCTTTCCATCACGTAACTTACATGTTTATGGCCATAGCCTTTAAACTTTGTTTTTATGAAGCTGTCTTTGGCAGCKTGTGTGTGAGGCGAGTATACTGTGTAGTTACAGTAAAATTTGGCTGCTTTTTAAACTAGCCTGTGATGCTGTTGGACTGCCTCTTACAGGTAATTTTCTTATACTGTACTTCCCAGAAAAATCAACGGATTAGACTGTAAGTGGTAAATGTCCTTGATATTATAGTACCATTACTTTTTTACTGAAACGTACATGACAACAACTGGAAAATCATCATTCCCTGGGAGTTTGCAAGCCAGCTACATAAACTGAGTTGCTAACTGGAATGAAACTTGAATGTTTCATTTATGTATCTTTGAGTGTGGCAGCTACCTACTGACACATGCTTGTGCAATACCTAGACTCACCAGAAGATAGKGGTCTCTCTCTTTTCTAGTACTGTGTCCTGGTTTTGGCTAGGATAGAGTTAAATTTCTTCCTAGTGCTATGTTTTGGATTTAGTGTAACTGGCAGCAAAAGGAGGTATGGTATCTTGTCTCTTGACCTGACAGTGTTGCTTAACTGCTGGCTGCTACCTTTGCTCGGTGTCCGTGTCTCCCAACTGTGCACTGCAGTTCCCCAGGAAGTAATGGGAAAGTTTGTAGGAGGTCACACACACAAAATATTATTCATAAAATTAGTTAYGTGAATTATAAAAGGGAGAGTAAACATAAGGGAGTAAGCATGATTTGGTTTGTCTTATTTCTAATAAAAATAATTAGGATAGTCAGATTTGCATAAAGACAGACGCACAAAAGGYGCTGCAATTTCAAGAAGTTTGAGAAACACACACATGCAGCTCTGCCTTAGTCAGAGTCTCCTTTTGTGCCTGGTTGGTTTTTTGGTTGTTCTTTTTTGTTTGGTTGGTTTGGTTTAGTTTTTGGTTTGGTGTTGTTTTTTTCCTTTTTACTCTGAGTGGGACATTAGGACCTTGGATGTTTGGGAATTCCAGAAGCCTGACAGCCTGGTCAGAATGTCACTCTGGGTGCAACCACTCTGTATTTGTGCAGACAAATCATAAATCACACATGCAAGGAGTCAGTTGCTTCRTGGAAGAATTGGAATTTCTTGCCATGCTCTGCATGGGTGCTTTGCACATCTACAGTAAATCCAGTATGGGTTAAACATGTCAGATTTATGGTGTGTGCATAGACCATCTGTCAAGCATTTCTGACTTACGCGTTCATGCCCTAGTATTTCTCAAAATACTGTGCAGAAATTCTGTAAGCTTTYGTCATCCACACAGAGAGAAGAGGCTTGTGTCTTGTTTGTGCTACTGTTGTTTCTTGTCTGTCATTTTAGAGCTTTTTCTTCAGTCCGTAATTGTGTAACTAGGAACAGTGTCGAACTTGAGAGATTCTTGTTGGCTTTCATAAGCTGTAGGTCAGGCATTTTGTCAGAGCCCATGGGCTGTTTGAAGGCAGGGACAGTATGCTGTAATACCACTTTTTTCATTTTGAAAGCTAATATGTCAATATGTTTGAAATGCTTCCAGAGAGTCATGGAAGACTGCTGTCTTCCTGGAATCCTTGTCAGCACTGTGGCAGGGGACAGCTTTGCTACCTCTCCGTGGAAAAACTGTAAATCCCACTGACCATGAGCTCCATATAGAGTCAGAACCTCTCTCATTCATCAAGCAAGRCCTCTAGCCTTTGCTGGTTGATAAATGCCCATGATGAGAGATGTCAATACCTACTAAAACAAAACAAACATAAAGATATGAATAAATGATAGCCAGYGCACTTTTTGTATTCTTTGATTTTATTGTATCTCCATATATTTTAGCAGATACAGTTATTACAGTGTTTGATTCATTTTACAAATTCTGACTAGAAATTSCAGGCCCTATATCTGAAGATGAACTTAACTTTTTCTTACATTTCTGCTAATGCTTTGACTGCACTACTTTGGCATTTRCATTTGACATGACATTTACAGAGATCTGTAAATCTGCCCTCCCAYAGGGTACTGGGCTTGTTGAAGTTTAGAGTGAGTAGAAAAGGAGAGGTGAAAGGTCATTTTTGGTAGTTACAGAGAAGGAGTTACCGTTTTTTGTGGAGGATGTTGTTGTTGCTATACATATGTGGAAACACATAGAGAATGGCTTTTTCCCCCCGCCTCTCCCTCTCAATTCTCAGCCATGAACTGCTACCTCCTTTCAATCTGCAAGTCTGTCTATGGAATGATAGCTGAGGAAAAAGTGGAACTGACTTATTAGGCAAATGTTCTAAAGTTTTCCAAAATAGTTGGAGGAACACAAGATTATTAACTTTTGATACAAAAGTTCCTATACTGCTGTTTCATTGCTGATGGTTTCTTTTTCTGTTTTAATTAAATGTTTAGACATGTACAGATTGTTCATTACACAGCTATTTAAGTGCCTAGTACTGTGACCCTTTTACATTTAAATCTTGGGGGTTTTTTAGGTGTTCAGGTTTTGTTGTTGKTTTTTTTGGGTTTGGGGKTTTGTGGGTTCTTTTTTTGGTAAATATCTCTAGTTGTTTCTGGGAATTTCAGTAGTTAGTTCTTGCCTGATGCTTCATTTTGATCAACATGTTCCACTTTGAATTGCACTGTAGTGTCTTGGCTAGTCTGCAGGTTCAGAAATTAATCTGAAGGTTGACTTGCAGATAAACAGCTGCTGAAACAATACCCCCAGAATTAGTAAATAATTCCCTTGGTTATATAAGATAATGAAAGTAATGGAGAATCTATATAGTGAAACTAATTGTTTCTTCAGTATGGTCTTCATAATTCACAGAAATTTCTTCAGGTCTTCTGTTCTGCTGTTGTCTTCTCCAGTATCCATAATTTTTTGCGATTTTCATAATATGCATTTTAAAAGAGGCACCCAGAAAGGCATAGAGAAGAGGGTTCAGGCAGGTGTGAAACAAAGCTATGCTCTTAGTGACCTGGAGTGCGACGTCTATGGTTTTACTTGCATCACAGTCAGTAATCAACATGTAGATGATATCTATGGCTCGCCAGAACTTAACAATGTTGTAAGGTAGCTGGGTAATAATGAAAGTAGCCACTACTGCCAGCAGAACCATGAAAGGTCTAGATTTTTTAGCATTTGCAGATCTAAAGATTGCTCGAGCAGTAGCTGAATAGCAGATCAGCATTACTAGGAARGGAAGCAGAAATTCCAGGATAATTTCCAGGATTTGAATGGTTGCTTTTAAGAGTGTTTCCATGTTCAYTGGAAATACAGGAAGGCATTCATTCCTGTCATTGTGTTTCTTGACTTGATTAAATACCAGTTCAGGGATACTGAGGAAAATGGCAGACAGCCAGACACAGATGCAGGTAACACTGCAGTGTTTACCAATTCTTCTATGACCCCGGGATTCAGTAGTGGCCCTGTGTCTATCCACACTGATACAGGCCAGGAACAGCATGCTAGAGCTGAAATTCATGGTGTACAGAGAAGAAGTGAGCTTGCACATTGAGTTTCCAAGTTCCCATCCCTGCACTGCATTTGCAGCCCAAAAAGGGAGTGTAAAGAGCAAGAGCAAATCGGCAATGGCTAGATGCATGATGTACACATCGGTCTTAGTGTTCGGTTTCTTGCAATAGGCATAAATTGCGACCACTAATGAATTTCCAGCGACTCCAACAGTGAAAGCCAATGCATAGAACACAGGAAGGAATAATTTACTGAAATTTCTCACATCACTTTTTTCACAGAGAAGCTCATATGTGTTGTAATCTATAACAGAGTTGAGATCATCCTCCTCGTCTTCAATCCAGTAGTCAGTTGAGTTATTCATATCCCAGCCCATGGCAAAGCTACAAGACACAAAAAAAAGGGSGGAGAAGAGAACACCAAAGAAATAATACTGGTTTTAATTTTTAAAATTTCTGTTGAAACCTAAAACCCTTGCTCAGGGTTGCTTATACATCTCAAGTTTAAAGAAGTTGGATATTGACAATACATTTGTAAGTAATCAAAGTAGACAGGGATGGAGGCAGAACAGATCATTCTCACATGGAATGGGGTAACTGACTACATCCGTGTGTGCAATGCAAAGTAAAAAAAAAAAAAAAAATCAATTGAAATGCTTTCATTAAATGCTGTCATTATCCTTAGCATTTGAGACTRCAAGATGCTTGGAGTGCACCTCACTGGTTTCCACATTTCAGTTGAGGAGCCATCATTGCTTAAACTGCTCTGACTCAGTTACGTTTGACAATATTCCATTGCAAAATAAATTTGTCTGTACCTTTATAGGGTACAGAGATTACACCTTCCTCTCTACAGCCTCTGCAAAGCAAAGGAGTGCCAGCTGAAGGCTGTAAATGCCATTACAATAGAGCGGATAAGGAATACTAATAGGTTAAAGCTGAGAGGCAAGCAGTAGTATTCTGTGCCTACTGCCATAAATTTTGGCAAATTTGGGATGTGAGTATAATACAGGGAGAGTGTGCTTGTTTGTTTCTCAGGCACACATATACCTGCCCATTACATAAAGCACAGCAGTGGAGTCGGTTGCTGAGCAGCGGTGGAACAGGCTTAGTTTAGTCTCCATCCCACACAGTGAGCCATGCCCAAGTGGAATTTCTTACAGAATCAAATTGCTGTGGGTACGCTGAGTCTTACAGCTGGAGACTTCTCAGGATGTTACGACAGGAAAGAATCTTATCACATACAAAACTGCCCACAAGTACCCAAACAGCTCAGAACCTCAGCAGTTTTTTCAAGTACKATCTCATGACAGATTTACTCCGTAAACACTATGGCTGTATTCTCACTGCCAGCTTAGGGTTGAAGTTTGAGTGTTCCTATCTTCAGACTGTGTCTTAAGCAAGTTACATACCACAGTATTTCTTCTCTTTCTGTAATTGTGTTCATTGACTAATTTGCTGAAATTCTTCCTATTGTAAACTACAGTCCTGCAGTGCCCTGTTTTCTTGAAATAAATGGGATTAAGATTTTTTAACAGCAGTAGCAAAAAGTAGCTGAGAATGAAAAACACATTGCCCTTTCTCATCATCTGCAGTGTTTTGGAATTTGAGGCCAGTGTTACTGAAAGCAGATTCTTATCTGATATTCTGCCTCAGAGCTTTTTCCAGCTTGAAAAAACTCCAAATACCATTTCTGTTTTTTAGACAAAGGTTTAAATGAAGGGTTGCCAAACCTTTATTATAAACAGTATCTCTTAAATTTTTTTTTTTATGTATTCTGTCTACCAGGAAAAATAAGTTACTGATTGATCTCATATTTGGGGATGCAGACCAATTAAATAGAAAGAAATTAATAATTTCTATTTTTGCTTGATTTTTTTTTTCAATGAATCTGCCATCTAAATTTTTTTAAAAGTGTTTTAGTTAGAAATTAACTATTTGGTTTGGCTTCATCCTTAACGACTTTATTGGATTATTTTGTTAACATTTCAGAACACTTCCGTTAAACTTTAAACAATGATTACTCTTATTTTAAGTCTTGTAATCTGTCATTTACTGTTGCCTAAATGAGGTGTGCAGAATGGAAAAATACAGTAATTCTATTTATTAGTTTGGCAAGGGATGTCTRTTCTATACCTAACAAGCAGTGTTAGCAGGATTTTTCAGCAGGGGTAATCTTTTGCAGCTTTATAGTACTTTGAGAAGAGATTCAGACATCAGCAGCAAATGTGTCTCTCTTCAGTAGAAGAGAAACTGCTGCACGGAGAGTTTAATCCACTTAGCCAAGATGACAAGAAAATTAAAAGATTTGGTTGTGGTCTAAAACACTTATTACAGAACCCATCTGGGAATGCTTAATCATAATTGGATCACTAGCAAATTTGCTTGAAAGCAAAACAATAAACATTTCAGTGCAAACTTCAAGAAGTCTGCTATCACAAAGTAGTTTGGCGCTGTCTGATAATGCTTTTGGCTGACCTGAGTTATTGATGGGAACAGAGTTCTCTAAAATGCAACAGTTGATATTTCTGCCTTAAAAACAGTCACGTTTTGGCTAACGTACCTATTCACATTTGTGATTCCTGTTAATGTKGTTTGTCAGGCGCACGTATACCTGCCCATGACATAAAGCAGAGCCGTCCCATGGGAGTCAGGTGCTGAGCAGCGGTGGAACAGGCTTAGTTTGGTCCCCATCCCACACAGCGAGCTGCCTTATGCCCACGTGGAATTTCTTACAGAATCAAATTTCTGTGGGTACACTGCTTCTTACAGCTGGAGACCTCTCAGGACGTTATGACAGAAAGGAATCTTACCACATACAAAACTGCCCACAAGTACYCAAACAGTTCAGAACCTCAGCTGTTTTTTCAAGTACTGTTTTCTAGGAGGTATATTAATAGATATATTAATAGACAGCTTTGCATATTTTCTTGCAGAATTATTCCAGCCTTACATTTAGATACAAATTCAGTGTTTCTGTTTGTTTAAACTTGACATGGGATTGTATGAATACATGTTAAATGAAGTTAATATCCCCAGTTTAAACAGACATATTTTTTCTTTAATGAATTAAGCAGTATTCTGTTTTTCTAATGAATAAATCTAATTTTAAGACTGGAAATGAGCATGTGYCTTAGTGAAATGATGTCCCTCTGTAAAGTCAGCTTAACTAAGAGTAAATCCTAGCTCTTCTCTATGTAAGTAAGATATCACACTTAATATACAGAGCAGTAAATATTAAAACAAAACTAACCTTCTTTTGTCAGCAGACTAGTAGCAGATACYGCAATTGAGTTGTGCTTCAGTGAAATGATCTGAATTGGTCTGACACATTGCATTTTGTCTTCAAGCACCACACCCTCATCTGGAAGTCAGTTGCACTTTCATTTTGACTTGCCAGTTTAAAAAAAAAATAAATAAAAATCCTGCTTTCCTGGAAACTCTTCTGTTGAACATGTACATTTCTTATGTTCCTCCCTGTTCCAATCAGAATGCGAGTGTTCTTTGGAAGGTCAAGACTCTCTTACTATTTCACTGTGTTCTTGGTTGTTTTATTCCTGAAAGTCCAAATGTTTTTTTTTACATAATTAAAAGGCTTTTATGAAATCACACATTTAAAATTTGAAAAGGAGAGAAAGAGGGGGAGGTCTGTCTGGGGCAGAGTTACCTGTGCGGTGTCACTATATTCTTTCCTCAGGACACTACTGTGCTTTTGAAGGCTGCCTCTATAAGGTTTTAAGGGATCCTTCTATCCCCTTTTTAAGTAACTTTTTAGGGGATACAACAGAAGGATGAGTTTGCTTTTTGTAAGATGGGGGAGGTTACTCTTTCAGTATGTGACRTTGAACAAAACCAGGAAGGTGGTAGGGAAAAGATGTGAAAGCAAGTGGTAAATTGTCAACCAAAGTATAAGCAGATAGTCCTGCACCCTGTGGGAGTGTTCTCAGGGACTTGAATGTTACCAGTAAGACTCATAATCAAGTTAGTGTTTGATAAKATTTCTACAGAAACTGCAAGCTGGGCAGATACTGCAGAAGAAAAATAAAAAGACGCTATTCAATCCCTGAGGTTTCTCCCACTCGCACTATAGTGCTGTCTGCATTATAGAGTCAAAACTTCTACAGGAAAGGGAAGATGGAGAAGTTCTGTAGTTCACATGTAGACGTTACTAYTTCTGCACTGAGGCATGGTCTTACATGTGCTACGAATTCCTAAAATGACTGTATCTTGCTTAAATTTCCACAATCTCTACAGCTTCAAATTGGTCTTTTGTGCAAGAGCACCTTGTGCAGTGTCAGGAGCCTTCCAGGATCTGCCAGAGCTTTTATTTTGTTTGAATTATCCTGTATCCTGTAGCAGTCTAATGGGTTTCAGTAAAYGCAATATTGGTGCCAAACAACAGAGACAGATTTTGAGCAGACCAGAGGTCAGGTTTTGCTTTTTGGCACGCTGGCTTAATTGATGCACCTGCCACGGCTGGATTAGCCATCTGTCTGTGCTTCGGCTATTTTGGAATATGTGAAAGGAAAGGTTTTTCAAAATGGGCAGCTAAGAGTGTAACGGGCAGATGTTTTCCACATGCTTCTGGCTTCATTTGCATTCACAACGAATGAATGAATGCAAATGAACGAGAAAGAAAATGGGTTGGGAGAGGAATTGGAGTCTAGAGAAGGAGTGCTGCAATATTTGTGCATATTTCTGTAGTGTTTCCATCTTGAGTTATCACAGCACTTCACTGGTGTTCTTCACAGTGGCAGATAAGATATTTGGGTTGCTTCCAGCATGTCTGCTTCTCACAAGTTGTGTCGTTGCTTARAGGCCTGAGCTATATCTCTTTAAAATAAGTGAGTGTCTCAGTTCTGAATGGGTTTCATCTCAATATGGTCCCCAACAAGATAGAATAATGAGAAGGCTCCCAGGGGAGTATCTCTGTGCCTGCAGAAAAGACAGTTGTGTTACCAGTGCTTAAGAGGTCCTGTGGGCAGGCTGTAGGAAGGCAGTTCATGTACATCATGTGCTGTTTATTACAGTACCTCAGCTCCTCTTAACTTTGCAGGGTGCAGGGAGGACAGAACCTTCCAGTCAGGGTACAGAAATMATACTGTTGTGTAATATTAGATTTCATTATGGCCCTATAGGCTCAAAAATAACAAAAAATATTTAATAAGAGTGAATGCAAAATGACAATGGATCTTGTTTAACTAAAAAGCGCTTGTGGCTGTGTAAAAGTGGGGTGAAGGTGAGGAAAAAAACGTTCTTAAATGTTGCTGAGAGCAGCTGTTCTCACTGGCACCACCTAAGACTGAGAGCTCTAGCTGGGCACGACTAGCAGCCACATTCAGCGGCAGGACTGCGCAGCCCTTGCGGATTAGCTGCAGAACCCCAGCGCTGCCTCTCTCTTTACTGATTGTAGCCAGTTTGCTCGCAGCTACGTTATAATCTTTACCATACGTGAACCAGGTGCCCAGCAGTGTTACCTGGAGAAGATGAGATAAAACTATGGAATACATTGTGGTAGGGGATAGAAATTACTGCAGGCTCCCCTTTTCTCCGTTAGAAGATCCCYGTGTTACAACAATCAATACCACGCTGCCATCCACCCTACTCAGTCCAGTTTCTTCTTGTAGGRGAGTCCAGAACATGTATTTATCAGTGCCTTTCTAGGAAGCTGCCAAGTCTGTAATGTCATCACAGACCCCTGATCTTTAGCAGAGAGAGGCAACCCACYAGCCTCACTGGTGCAGCAGGCAAGAGTCATAGGTATTCTAGGCATTCAAGTAGTAGATTATCCTGCCTTAGTCATCTTAGCCAAAAATTTGAAGACTGGACACTGAAAAATRGATAACTAGATTGCAAGAAGTAAGTGCTATTGGCTTCTGAAACCAGGCTATATAACAGCTTCYTTAAGAAAGGTTGTACTGTCCGTGTCTGCGCCACATTTAGTACTTTCCACCAGAAAGAATCTGTATAGGTTGTGTTAAGATCAGTAATCTTAAGCATGTTACACCCCCTGATAGCAAAGAATAGGCTTCTAATAGGATTGTGATCAACCCTTTAAGCACATTTTAAAATATAGTCTTTGCCTATATGAGTGCCGTGAAGAGTTAAAAAATATAATACATTAGTTAAACTTACAATGTTTCCTGATGTAGCAGCATTGTGGTTTAAAAGTTTTGGACAGGTTGTGCAGACATATATATGAAAAAGCTTATTAAAAAGCTTATCAGTATGGAAATATGCTTAAAACTGACCTTCTAAAATCTCTACTATTTCTCTTTGTTCAATTGTGAGTTTCTTGCAAAACTACTTCTAACTCCTGCCAAAATGACAGGCTTSTCTGACTCTTCCCCCCATCCTCCAGCAGCTTCTTTGAATTCTGTAAGTAATGTAAAAATGCCATTTACAAATAAGAGATTTATTCCAYCCAGGCAGTCTGCATTTTTTCCAAAGCACTGGAGTCTGTCAGAGTCTTGCATTAGACCAGAACTTCTTTCTGGCATTTGTGGGTCAAAGTTGCATAAAATTTCTTTTAGGTTTTCAGGACTTCAGCCTCTAAGGAGTGGAAAGGCCAGGAATCTGCCTTCCTTTGCTGTGTTTAGATGGGAAAAAGTACATATGAAACGGAGGTATTCATTTGCCTTCCAGAAACTTGTACGAATGATTTAGAGCATCTAACCAGACGTCTAGCTCTTAGTGAACTCCTCACTAAGTTCAACATGAAAGCTTCTTCTGATTTTTTTCATACAACATGGTGAAATTTGCCTTTTTTTGAAGCAGGGATGTGACTTGAGGATTGTTTACAAAACAGTTTTTGGAGAGATTCCAGAAAGTCAAAATATCTTTTGTTGTAAACCTCATGTCAAGATAAATGTGGTTTAGAAAATACCACCTGTGCAATTCTTTTCCTTCTGTGGAAGAGGAGAAGAGTCAAATACCACTTAAGAGTATAGCATTTCTCTTTGCAGGGTAGTACAGGGTTGGTCACCCACTTGTTGCAGTTGCCCAAATGATCCAACTGTTTTGAGATCTACCTTTTTTTTTACCAAGCTGATTCATTCCCCCCTGCCCCCTGCTTTTCACTCAGATATTTTAGCTCGTTAGCATAGTACAGCTCATGGGCCACAAATGTAACCCCACTTTGAAAACAGTGGATGAATAGCATATTCCAAAAGAGGAAAGTAAACAGCCAGGAGTCTGGCCCGCAAAACAGGCAGTGTTTATCAGAACAAAATAAACMCCTCTCCCACTTCCCAGCCATGACAGTGGCTGTTCTTAGGAGGAAGTAGCTCAGCATAAAGCCAGGTGGTTGTATTGTCTAGACCAAAGGCTCCCAAACTTTGTGATAACAGCTGCCGGAGAAGCTAAGAAGGTATCKTTGTTTCAGACCTCAAATCAAACTGAGTTGGTACAGATCAAATCTTGAATTACATCTCGGCGAAGCTTGTCATCTGCATTGAGATAGCAATAAAAAATTTACGGATTGTTACATACATCAGGTATAAATCCTGCCCCCTTTTCCCTAGCTTTATTGTCTGTGTGAGACTTTGAAAGGAATCAGACCATGCTTTGGTACTAAGAAACATTTAAAGAAAAAGATAGTGAGGATTAAGGCTCTTAGAAATAAGATGCCATTTTAATTCATGGTAGAATCTTCTTTAGGACTTGTACGTTAAAATGCTAGCTTTATGTTACGAAGACTTGTATGATACAAGACTTGTATCAAATAGTGTTATCAATGGCTTGAAATGCTAGTGGATTATTTTCAGGTAACGATTTCCACTCAGACCCTTCTTTGAAGTGCAAACTAAAATCATTTGCATGTAGAGGAAGAAAAATCTTCATTCCAGAGAAGTTATGCTGAAGTAGTAGCAAAGTCATCATGGTAACCCTTTGATAGCCTTATTTGCATAATTTGGTTATAATGTGGTCGGCATTTCATTCCCATATAGATCCCCCAGTCTTTATAGTTTTAAGAAGTTTTACTTTTGAAGTGGCAGCATCTCACCTTGAGGTGTGCTTTTGTGTCAGGCTTATTTGCTTAGCTGTAATGGAGACAGAAGTAATTAGATTCCATTTCAAGTACCTTCTTGTTCTCTTTTCATAGGAATAGATGGTGGTGCTGGATCCTGGAGGGTTTGCATGTTTGGCTTTTCATTGTTCCCCTCCCCACAAGTCAACTCCCTTTCACATGTTAAGCAGTAAGATGTATTTTGTTTCAGCCTGATTACTCAGAGTATAAACACAGAAGTAGATTGCTGCTTTTGCTCCTGTATCACGAAAGGAAGGGAGTAAGATTTATTCGTATGAAACTTCRTTTGATTCTACGTTGAGATTTTTGTATTGAAAACTATTTTTGTGTTTGTGACTTTTTTAAGGTGCTGGGAACCCAAATTGCAAAGTTGCAATTGTAATGGGCAAAACCAAAAACTCCTCAGCATCCAGGTAAGGATTCCTAGAGATTCAAAGAGTTACCTAAAMCTTGTTTCCTGGAGGAGTCACTGCTTGCAAAAACTTTGTTAAGTGAAATACCATTAATTGTCTTGATCAGTTGGATGTGCTTGTGAATTACAGGGGAGTTTTAAACCTGTGCATGTGTCTGTTTAGAGAAGAACGTTGCTGACCAAGCTCCTGTTTTGCTGTCAGCTGCTGATGACTGAAGCCTTCCAACCTTTCCACTGTCACCAGCTTGCGTCGGCACGCTTCCCCCTCCATTGCACTAGCTCTAGAGTTCGTGCAGCTGTGTGATGAATTGGATCAGGAAATTTTTGGGGGTTCACTAACTTTATCTTGGTACATTAGCTTTAGTCTGCATCAGTTGTTCAACCAACAACTGTCTCTGGCTTACAATTTATTTCATAAGAACAGTATATAAAACAAGTAAGAAGAGTAGGAATTGCTTGCTTAAATGATAATAAAAACAGAACTTTTCAGAGCTTCCCTGAGCAAAATGAGTACAAGTGGCACATCAGAGACCTGAAGTTATCTACTAAGTTTTCCACAAAGTTATCTGTRGGTGTAGAAAGTTAAGTTTGAAACATGGGATGTTTGTTACGTGAAGTTGTGTGAGCAGAGCGCATTGCACATCTTTAATCAGACCTACTCATTCCACTCCTATATGGGTAAATATAATACTTCCCTCTTCTTGTTTAAAATAAATATGTTGTTCAACTCTTATTACCAAACTAAAATCGCCTTTTACAAAAACTTACGCAAGAGATGAATAAAATGCTTCGTGACTGATTCCATTAAAATTACACAACTTGTAATACAAAAGAATTGGAACACTGATATCTCCAAGTTGGATTTTAGCCCAAATTCCACTGATTATCTTAAGTTTTTAGATTTGGCTAGGTTCCACTGAGAAGTAAACAGTAACTTGCTTACAGCATACAGGATTGTTTGTCAAACGGCTGTACAGACGGTGGCATCTGTTGGGCTCTTTGAAGCTGAACAGAAATTCATGGAGGGGATTGTGTGATACTGCACTTGCTAGAACTGGTTCTGTGTGACTGCTAACTGACCTTAAATATTCTGAAGGAATTTAAACATGGGGTTTCTTTTCCTAAACTATAGGCAAACCAAGATGATGATGATGATAMACATGTTGTAAGAACAAAAAAGAAATGTGGGGGCGAGGGGGGGGAAGGAAATGGAYTGGGTGATACAGAAGTACTTGCACAGAAGTGACAGAAATAGTAGTTTTTTGGTTGTGGTGCATTAGATGCCAGTAGTACATTTTTACTTGTCGACTGGTGATTCAAGGAGCGTTGAAGCATGCGTGCCACACTGCATGCAGGCAGGAGGGCTGTAATCGGTATAGGTAAATCTCAACAGTGGCTTTATGCGCGTGCCAAATTGAGGATAGAAAATAAAAAAAGTGGAGGGAGGGGACAGAAGGGAGGCTCAAAGTGAATTGTAACTGGTGCATTTTGTCTTGATCAGGTACGAGCAGCACAGTATGATCATTGTTCCCATGGACACTCCAGGGCTGAAGCTGATAAGACCTCTCTCAGTGTTTGGCTATCTGGGTAGGTGATAATATTTATCAGCTATATGTCTATTAATTTGTTAGTAATCTCAGGAGCTGCAGTAATACTAATAAATATTCTATATGAAATAAATCAGTAAAATGCATATATAGAAAAAGGGTTAAGAATTGAAGGCCTATATTTTTATCTTCCTTTGTTTTACCCTGCTGTTGTGTTTTCTCTGTCCCTGTAGATGAGATCCATGGAGGACATTTTGAGATACACTTTAATGATGTGCGAGTACCTGTCTCCAATATAATACTGGGTGAGTTTCAGTATTAATTCCTTTTTAATACATACAGCAATGAACCAAGTTTTATGAAATGGTGGTTTGTTTTATGAATCACCATAAGTTATTGTAAACAGCTACGGTCAGTTGAGCCGGGGTCTCAAACACATGTAAGAGGGAGCCCACTCTTCCTTTAGCAGTCTACCTGCTGCTTGAATGTAACTTGTTCAGAGCAGAAAGGTGATTGAAGGAAGCAGGGCAGCTGTAGCTGTCATGTGAAAATCACTTTCCTGAAGTAGAGCAAAGCAGACACTGTCAGTGACATTCTTTCCCCAAAACCAGTTCTCATAGACTTTACAGACTTATAAAAACAGCGTCCTGCTGTAGTCCGTGGCCATCCAAGCCTGGGTGCCTGCAGACTTAGCAGAATTGAAAAAAAAAAAAAAGAACGAACGAGCAGGCCAGCACTGCAACCTTCTGCAAGAAGAGCTTTGCTCTACTTCTCTCACTTAGAAGAAATCAGGATTTACAGTATTCCCTCTCTGCTATTTTTATTTCCCTGAAAGAGCTTTCTCTCTTGAGTAGCCCTAGGACCTGGAAACCTCAAAGTCTTCCCCCAAATTCTCATACCAAATCTCATAGAARTATTTTTCAATGTAAGATTAACAACATTTAAATTAAATCAGGTAAATCAAACCCTCTCAGAAACCATCTTAGAGTGTACTTTGTGCTGTAAGTATCATTAACAGTGTGTCAGTATAGATCTAGTTGAGTAAACAAGCACAACAGTTCTGCAAAATAAACTTTTAAGAAGCTTGCTTCTAGCTGTGGTGCTATGAGGCCACTTCTGCTCAGAGCCACGGATCATTTCAGGCGGGAATCAAGGAGTCTGCATGTGCCTGTTTTTCTTTCCAACCAGGTGAGGGACGGGGGTTTGAGATAGCTCAAGGTCGGCTTGGGCCAGGCCGTATTCATCACTGCATGAGGTCCCTTGGTGCGGCTGAAACCGCTTTACAGATAATGTGCCAGCGTGCAGCACAGAGAGAGACTTTCGGGAAGAAATTGTATCACCACGTAAGCACGTTCCCTCTTTGTCTCAATTCACATGCTCCAGATATCACCCTTTGTTCTGCCCACACAGAACCTTGTGATTCTGATAATGGACACTGCAATAGATGTGCCCTAACCTTGAATTCCTATTCATAATGCTTCAGGGGCCAAAGGAAAAAATCATATTGCAAGGCTCCCATTTTTCACTGTAACCTATGGGATTTTTTTTTTCCTTTGCAATGAATTGGCCATCCTTTGCTGGATTTGAATACAGATTTTGTCACCATGGTTTTTTCCCTGCTTTCACTTATCAATTTGGACAGGTATTTTTTCAGGCATACAGCTTATGTTTCTGTAGTTACAGTCTGAATTCACCATTCTTGTGTATCAAATTTGTCACCTAGACATCTCCGTTCATGATTACCGGAGACACTCAAGGATCTATATATTTTACTTCTCTGATCAATTATTTGTACTTACTTATGAAAGTACAGACCAAACCAAGGCCATATAGGGATTTTTGGTCTTATCTTGCTCTGGACTTGAAATACTGTTTTGTGAGAGAGAGCTTGCTAGAATAATAAAAAGATGACAGTCTGCTTTTTATAGGAACCATCAGCATTTAGTAGTTGGCCTATCACATTTCAAGTGTTCCTCAGTCTTGTCCAACAGATAGGATGACTTTATTGGAAAAAACAAGTAAAGGCAACGGAAGGAGGAAGCTGAATTAGTGTCTGGCACAGTTTATAGAAAATTGTTTGTACAGATCCGGAGGGAATAATCTTCCATCTCCATTTTCCARTCATGTCATTGCCAAACTTCCATTCACGACCATAACCTCGAATTAATAACAGTTGGATGCGGCGCACTCTATTTCTCAGAAGCTCGTTAACGTAAAACCAATGTTTGATGAAGCCACAGGCAAGACCTGGAGGCCAGCTGGCTAGCCGGCATAGGTTCTTCACAGCGCTAGGGTAGGTGAGGTTGGTGGCTGCCTTGGGTAAGAGCCTGACTGTCAAAGCTGCCCACAGGGCGGTTATTGCAACCCCGGGAGCTGTCAGTCAGCAGAAGAGCGTGTCTGAACACCTCCCCCTGGGTTCAGACCACCTTTGCTGGCACGAGCTCAGCCGAGCTCTCAGACTTTGCACTGAAGCGAGTGCTGCACTTTTGCTTGTGCCTCCTGCAGCTGCCACGGCTACAACACCCACGCTCCAGGCAGGAGTGTGTGCCCGAGGCTGGCTCRGGCTCCAAACAGCTTTTGCACTGACAAGCATAACATGAACATTTTTTCCTACTGTGGTATGTTGGCTGCAGAGGGGAATTAGCTAAGAGGAGTGGGGAAGGGCTGCCAAGACCGTAACTTCAGTTGGATCAAGGGAGCTACTAATTTATCATCCATGTGAACAGAGATGCAGCAGGCACCACCCGGCAGCTGTTCGCCTGGGTGTGTTACACACCACCACCAGTAGCTTAGGCAAAACAAAACCGATTCCTCTCCTCTTTCGCCCCCCAGTTTTTGTATGCCCAGAGAGCTGTTTGTGAGTCCTGCTAGCAGGTAAAGGAAAGCAGGGAGTAAAAAGCAGGAAATGAAAGTGTGCCAGAATCAGGGGTTTTTCCCCTTTGTCCTCTTTCCTGCAAGGAAGAGAACTGCTCTGTCTTTACTATTTCTGTCAGCCAAGTGTTTTCTTTCTTTTTTTTCCTCRTATTAGGTTACATGCATCAAACTAGCTTTAATTTTCAGGAGGGTGTCACTGAATGACTGACCACGCACATGCTGAGATAGAGGGGCATCTTCCTTAGGGCAGGCGTACCCAGACACRCCAGGAGGCATTAATGGACTTTCTGCTTGTTGGCTTTGGTTTCTGCAGGAGGTTGTTGCCCACTGGATTGCTGAGTGCCGCCTTAGCATAGAACAGGCTCGACTGCTTACGCTAAAAACAGCCAGCAAGATTGACATGTTGGGCAATAGAAATGCAAGAAAAGAGGTAAATTTTTCTTCCCCTAGCCTTAGGCTAGGACTTGGGGATGCAATACCTGTGYGTTCAACTGGTTGAAATACAAGCTAAAACATATTGTTACGTTATCCTTCTAATTGTAGAGGATAACTTCATGTTGAAAATAGATGGCCTTCACATGTGCTTTTGATTGTCATGAGATCAGAAAGTTCTCAGTTAAAAACTTTGAGATCAAACTGATAAAGTATTTAAAAATCAAAGAAGTTCACGTATTGCTCGTTTGTCTCAACACAATGAGATAGTCTTGGGTGACTATCCTTGGGTGACTTGTCCTGGAAACAGTTTTACCTCACCCAGAGCTCTCATCCAATCCCAAGAGGAAGGAATGTACTGTGAGATACCACTCTGCAGTAAAACTGTTAAATAAATATTTTCAGTTGCTCATGAAACTATTACTGATAATGCGAGTTCTCTTCTAACTACAGGTAGCCATGACCAAAGTGGTTGTCCCTCGAGCTGTGCTTAAAGTGATTGACTGTGCAATCCAAGTGTGTGGTGGGGCTGGAGTTTCCCAGGATTTTCCTTTGGCTTCTATGTGAGTAAGGGAGACTTACCTGTAGCTTCCTTTTAAGATAATTTTATAACACCCAGTACACGCTGTTTCACCTCAGGTAGCCCAAAGTAATGGTCCATATGCCTTTAAGCTATAAAACTTAAATAATGGCTTTTATAATTCAGGTCCAATGCAACTGCATTGCTTTACCATTACAAAAAAAAAAAAAAAAAAAGCTGGCACTGGACCTAAAATAGTTCTTAGCAGCAGCACGAGGATCTGTGTCTAAAGCTCAGTCTGATCCCTTACGGCCCTGGGGAGAAGCAAGCCCTCTGCACTGCAGCCCACACATCTCAATCCTGCCAGGACGATTTGGCTGCAGGATCTCCCGTGTGATAGCGCTTTTCAAAGAGGCTGTTGTTAAAAGGGTGACTATAGCAAAAACAGTGCGGAGAACTCCTGCTGTCAGACTGTTTGCTGCTTTGGCAGGATTAGAAAGCTACYCTTAATTCAGCTCTTCCGACACAGGTTTGCTTATATACGGACCCTGCGCCTGGCAGATGGGCCCGATGAAGTTCATCTCTCAACTATTGCAAGGTGGGAACTGCTTGATCAGTCAAAGAAGCTAACTGCAAAAATCTAATCTCAGCATAAAGCCATCTCAAACAGATGGAAGATTTAGGGAAGATTTTGTTCAGTGTAATAATGTTGTTTAAGGTAAAATTGGATGAATACAAAAACTTGATTCTAGCTTGAAGCAATACATATTCTCTCACTCTTTACTTGTAATTATTACATTCAATAATCAGAGGCTTGCTTTTAAAAATTTGCAGAATGCCATGTAAATACCAGAATTTGTCTGGGTTCTTTATAACACTCAATAAAATCTCTTTTCTGACAGGCCTAAAGTGCTTTATTTGCTGAGCCAAAGCCGCCTTTAYCCTTGTGTTGTAAGCAAAGCAGTTTTGACTCAGCAGTTTCACCCCCTTAAGTTTATTGCAAGCTAGGATAAACTTTTAATTGTTAAGTAACAATTAAACATGTAGGGTAATGCCTTTCTTTTCCYTTTCCAAAGCTCAGCCCCAGTCCAACCCCCTCTCCTCCCCAGTTCCTGCTCTCACCTGCCCTCCTTTTCACTAATGCTGCACTCAGTCCTTCCCCCAGCTCCCCTCAAGTGAGGCTGGGGGCAGCACGTAGCAGTTTGTCTGCTCCTCCTTGCTTCTTACTCCTCAGATTTGTCCTTATAGGTGCCCCTTCCCCTTGCATCTTTCCTTTTGTGTGTCCCTCTGTGCATCCTCACAAGCCTCCTCCTGTCTCCCGGCCCCAGCTGCTCCCACCCTTTCTTAAATATGTCTAAGCATAGGTGGCACCTTCCCCTGGGAGGAGCTGAAGTTTTGGCTGGAACCAGCAGTGACTGGCACAGGGCAGTTCAYGGCCCCCTCTGCTGCCAGAACAGGCTCTGCCATTTATGCCCAATACAGCATTGTGAAGTTCTCAAAGGTCGGAGTTCCTCAGCTCTGCTGCTTTAACAATCCTCTTCGACATTAGTTACTTACACAAGAACTTGGTCATACAGTAACAGAACCAGGSAGATCACAGAATGCTGCGCCGTCAGTAGTTCTACTTCCTATAAAGGTAGGACTTTTCAACTTATACAGGGCTGATCAACAATTAACTTAATGATAGAAGTGTTTACTTTTTGCATGAACAAACCAACCCCCTGAGCATAGTGTTCTAGCATGGAGAGAAGAGGCCCTGTTCGGCTCAGTCTTTGGGATGAGCCTGCAGCTGGGTGTTCACCCGAAGGGTRTTCCAGCTAACACTGCTCAGGTCAGTCAGGGTGGTACGGTTTCAGAGCGTCTACAACTGGAAGCTTTCCGCAGATAAGTTTACCTCATATCAATTCATTATASCTAAAAATGAGATTATAATCTCTTTTGAGAAAGCAATAATTATTATTTATATTTCCAYCCATCTTAGTTTCCTCTTGCTTCCTGCCAAGAACGTTCCTAGGAAGTTGAGAGTGTCAGCAAGTCAGTGGCTGAAGTGCATTTCAAATACAAACCAGCCTGCGCTGTACCACTACCTGTGGTTTCCGAGTTCTGCTCCAGGCTGCCAAAACCTGCACCATGTGTTTTTCCAAGCAAGAATGCCCAGGAATCCTGTTTAGCCACACTCGAATTAAGGTCTCTGACCACCCTCATTTCCCACACCTTCAAAGAATAGCTACATAAGAACACCACCTTTATCTCATTAACAAGGCTCTTAATTCCCTTTATTTTAAAATTTTATGTACATATGAATGATCTGTATAATGTACACTCAATATAGAAAGTTTTTATATACTGGATAATGTATAGAACATTTCACAATTACACTAATTTCTTACATAACATGTCAACTTTAAGGTTTTTTTGCTGAAGCTTTGTCAATTTGGTCAAGCCAGTTATACATACGAATGTCTAATGCTGTTTGATCTCAGGAGATGATGATGTTAATGATTAAGGACATCAGTGAAGTGGTGCAGGGACAAACCCTTTGCAAGTCATGTTCAATGGGAGTGACCACATCAGACTGGGAAAAGAAGGGATGCCCTTTGGGGGGGGGTTGGTGAGGTCAAAGTGATTTTAGCCCAATTCCTCTAGACTGTAGCTCAACTCCAGTCATGCTAATTCATAAAATATAAAAACTAGGAAAGTTTGATTCACAGTCTTGTAAACAAATATAAACAAACAAAATGTGCTTATGTACAACAAGAAAAAAATTCTTGTGTACCCATTTCAGCTGATCCACAGAGTGCTTTCTTGTGTTACAGTGTGATAGTTAGAATCACTGACTTTTTCCTAAAAAAAAAAATCAACCAACAACAAAACCAGTCATAGAAAAAGGAATAACACTGTCATTAAACACTTGGAAAGGCAGTAAGTTCACTTCAACGTGTTGGAGGAAAGTGCTGCTCCTCATCACTGGCCAGTCTGCCTTTCTCTCTCTTTCACAAGGATTTCCAGTCCTTAGCTGATGTCTCCCACTTCGTTGTCTACCGGGGGTGGTACGTTGGGCATTACAGATGATGTTGTCCCTGCAGTAAGGTAACCAGCAACTCCAGGGCCTTTTGGGAAGAAAGCAGAACATTGGCGATTAGTTTTGATTCTCAAGAGCAATTAGTTTTGATTCTCAACAGCTTTATTCCTTCTAGTAACACTCAAATACACCATCTAAGTCAACCAGACACCTTAAACCAGAACATTTAAGAGTTTTCATTTAGATTGTTTGGAATCTAGGAACACTAGGAATTAAGGCCTGTTAGTCCACTAAGTGGAGTAGCTTGTTGGAGCCCATTCTCGGACTTGCTCAGCATTTTTTATTCTGATGTGCCAAATAAGTTACAAAAGAACCCCAACCACCAACATTATCCATCTCACCTTCTGCCATGGAAATGGCAGTAAAGCGGGGGTGGCCTTCCTTTGCTAAGGAAAGGACCTGCTGCAGAAGCGAAGAGACTTCAGGCATGCATTCCGCTACTGGGCTCCACATTTATGCTTTCAGTGTTGCAAAAGGTTTTCCCAGCCGCATATTTAAAAGAAGCTCAACGGGCTGCCCCATGAACTAGGCAGCTCTTTGTGCCTTCAGTTAGAAAAAGTAACAGCATTCTTGGGATACTCAAACGCTGTATCGGAGATGCAGAACTCCTTACCATTAATAAATCTCTGTTGATTACCATAGGGGCAGTCAGTTTTGCACTGCAGACAAAGCCCCTCTCCCTCAAAGCTTGGAGTTTAATATAGAAACTTTCAACAAATGCAATAAAAACTCATGTCACAGCATGAGCAACTCTTATCAGATTAATGACTGTAGAAAACTGCCAATCCACAACATGTTCCTGCATCAATACAGTGACCAGCTTGGTATTAGACCTTCAGCCTACACTGTTAATCTTCCACGTGGCAAGTTCTGCTGGGTCCTTTACCYTCCCCCTGAAGTCATCCTCACCGAGTTCTCCCACATTTACTATCCCTTCATGTCCCACCCTCCCTTCTCACGCTACAGCCTGGAGCCAGAACATCAGAGCATGGTTTGTCTCCTTGCAAAGTCCTACGCTACTTCTCTCTGGCCTCAGAAGGGGACTTCTCTTTGCCAGCCCATCGGTGGCACCTGCCAAGAGCCAGACCCACTTGTACATGTCCTAGTGCAAAAATTCCACGAGTTCTCTTGTCCCCCAAACTTTTCCATTATGGAAGATTCCTAACATACTTCAGAAATTTAGTTCATCTGTATTACCAGCAAGAATCAGCCACCGCAATTGTTAGTTTTCTGCTCCTGTGTGCTTGAAGAAGGCAAGCTTATCGGTGTTTTGCAGTTTGGGACCACACATTTGTTACAGTTCTATGACATGCATCTATTACTTGGAATGCAGCAAGTGCAGCGTGCGTTTTGCAAGATGGTATCTACCTGCTTTAGAGAGCTACACAGAAGTTAGCAAGCTGCCTGGCAGAGCAGATCTAAAGCCCACTTCTCAGGTGAAGGGGACTGCTGCCAGTTAGAAGGGAAGGAGAAGAGACACCTGAGGGAAGAGAAATAAGCAAGGGAAGTTTTAAGGGAAGTGCAAATAGCAAAGCAATTTGAAGCAAGACATAAGGCAGAATACAAAATAAGGCAGGTTAAAAATAAAGCTTGTAGGTTGGTTTCCATCTATACTTTGCATTTGTACAGCATCTTCATTCTACATTTGCAAGCACTTAAATGCAGCACAGGCCTTAAGGCAACTGGATAGCTATATTACCCCCAGTCTCAAGCATGACAATGTCTGGTATAGTTTCAGTTATTAGCCAGTAATCAGCCAGCATTTACTTCATATGTCTAATTTATAGTATTTATGAAATACCAAGGAAATTCAGTACCAACTGAACCAAGTCTTCAAGTGTTCATTGTCAAAGTGGCATTAAGTGGTGCAATAAACAGAAAACTGTTCAGTTAAAGCACTGAGTCTTTCCTGTGTGGAAAAACGCATCGTGTCGCAATATACCTAGTCGCAAAGTATTAAGCATCTGCTTTTAGAATATCGAATTCCCGACTTGAAAGGCTCTTGGTTCATTTTCTCAAAATACATGCTAGTATCTTTCAAGAAACACTTTCCTGTCTATATGGCCATCTGATTTATACCTCATTAATGCAGCTACGCTCAAGAGCTTTACCAAGACTCCTATATTGAGTTAGACGAGACAGTTCCATGCAGCACATGGAAGTGTTCATATTGACCTGTCACAAAGGGCTTTAAAACCTTACCTGCGAGTCTAAGCTTTTAAGACCAAATGATTGTTCAGCTGATGGCTATTGAGGAGTCAGAAGTTTGCATCATGTGTTGCTTTAGACAAAGTTTGCTACAATGTCATTACATAAAATATTTWCAGATATAGCAAATAATCTGTGATAGTGAAGTTTTGGACTGTGATACAGCAGAATGTAGTCATTAAAGATATGTCTATCRAGTGCTGCACACGAGTGAAGGAAGAACCAGAATTTGATTTGCTATGACGTTACTGTTCTAGGATTACGCCCACACTGTGCCGTTACCAGCGAGGAAGTTCACATCAGTTGCTATCCTTTCCGTGCACGCAGCACACGGCGCGCACAGCTGGAATGCTCTTCCACACTGCTAGTGGGACGGAGGTGGCACCCCTGGGGTGCCGTTTCAGTCTTGGTGGCCCCAGCAGGGGCCTCACCCAGGGTGCACCACAGGTGCATTCAAGTATATGCCGCAAGCTCCAAGTCCAAGCACGAGGCCATTCCCACCAGGGAAGGGCGCTGCCAGCRCACTGAGTCTGACTGGAACATGGTCTCAGCTCTGAGCTGTTAAYGTTCAAACTGTTCCCATACTACAACTACATGCCTAACACTAAAGCAGCATAATTCACATGACAGTTAATACAGACTAAGTCTGTATTTTTGATTTTGAAGCGATCAATCACTTCAAAATCACTWAGTGATTTTGAAGAAAGTTCACTCCTCTTCCTCCAACCTTGGAAAACAATTTTTTCTAGAACTAAAGCAGACTGATCCTGAGAAAGCACGGAAAGTTACTGTCATTCATTAATTCTGATTACATCTCTGCTTTATCACTACAGGGTACTTGCAAGACTTGCCAGTGTCCAGATTCCATTGCTCTGATATTTTAGAATTAGGTACAGCAAACACTATCCAGAGAAATACATTCTCAACCACAAAAAAAAAAGTTTGGCTTTTGGTAAGTGTTTTAAAAACTTACTGTATTTTTACAGCATTGAATGTTCAGGCCACATGATGGCACTAGATCCTGAGGATAAACACTATCTCCAGAGTCAAGTCGGACAATTAAGTAACAGTTCAGTATGATTCAGGACATAAATAGGAAAGGGTCGCTAACCTGTGAGGTATCCTGCTGTTTGCGTCTCAGAAATGAACAAGTCATGTTTCTGATCCTTGAAGGCACTCCACACAGAAGAACGAGACAGAATTTCATTTACCTACAGTATTTGAAGAGATGAACACAGTAAGTGACATTTGTAATGTTCTAGGGGAACAAACTCATYTTCTAGAGCCAAACCATTCTGAAGGGATTACACAATAGCACGGCAGTAGTTCAGGCTGCGATACAGAATCACACATTTCCAAGGAGACTATAGCAACTTGCTTTTCCGTTTGAACTGTGCAGCTGAACACATAATGCAGAAGGCTCGTAAAGAAAAGTCATTTAACAGCTTGACTTTCTCCCTCATTTCCCAGTTAGGTGACAGGAAAAGCAACCCTGCAAGCAGCCACTTGCCATGCTTCTAGAGCTGAGGTAGAACAGGACTTTTCCTGTACTATAACAAGATAGGGCCAACTTGGAGGAAAGACCTATCCCCAGTATCCCTCCCTTTGAGAAAGTTTTCAACACAAGGGTAAGAGAAAGGCACCAAGAACTAGCACAGTTACTGGGACAAATTTTACCAACTTGAATATACGTCCATAACATCACTACAGTTGTCTACAGCAGTATTTATCCAGGAAACAAAAAAGCATTTACATTTCTAACAGAAGTTCTGAMGAGTTGTCAGTAGAAGCCTATGAGCTTATAAAACATTTCTACACTTAGGATTTGTCTTTTTTATTAGTGCTCTTCACATGCATTGAACCAATGACTTCACCACAGGAAAGAGATGGAGACCTTCCAACCCATAATGATTTTGTAGTTACATGATRTTAACATTGTAGGTGGAATGATGCACGTGACAGCCGTAAGACTAAAACAAGGGATGTTCCGAGTTTGATCTTCCAAGTGTACAAAGCCCAGTGAAGGACTTGTCAGTACTTGCCTGTTCTCCGTACTGCAGGCTGCGAGACATGGATTTCAGAGTTTTAACAATCTGAGCTTTTGTTGCAGACGGGCTTTCCAGGTTCTCAAGACCAATGCCTTCAAGCAGCTTTAGAAGGTAAGGGACCAAATCTGCTTTCAAAGCCTGCAAGCATACCCAAAGGAGTTGTCTTACCATGGACTAGGAAGTTCCATACAGATGTTTTACATTACTAGCATTAATGTGAACCAAAAGTGCCAACAGCTATTACTAGGTACATTTAGCTAGTCAATCTTTCCTGAGCTGTAAAGATACATACAAGAGAAAGCAAAGACACCATCCGGCAGTTCTGCTCTGTCTAGGTGTAAACTCAGTTGAATTAGCTGGCATTCCTACGTTATGCTTTCTCAGCAGACACAAGCCAACACTAYCCTATGCATTAAGCTTCAATACTCRGGAGGCATCCTTGAACGGGTCTGCATTTTGGATAAAGGACTGACTTCCAGCTTCTCCAACATGAAAAGCACATTAGTTAGATGGCTTCTGGGAAGCCTCCTGGACACTGAAGTYGAATGGTACTTCTGTTCTTACGAACAGACTAGATAGCCTAATATAAGAATACCACGTTTTTACAGACTGAGAATATACTACTTACTTGGGCTACTAAGTCATTTTGTTCCTTCTGAAACATTCGATTAAGTGCTTCACAGGCTACACCAATTATATCCGATCTCTTTTTCATTCCATTCATAAGAGGGCTAATGGTCTCTAGTGATGCCATTGCTCGAACACAAAGCTATAGAGAGACAGAAACATCCAGAGTACTTTATTTTATGCTAAGCGTGACGGTTATGGCAGATATCGTCAGCCAAGACCATAAATTTCTCAGTTTAATCTATCAATTCCCCATTAATTAGCTGTAAGTCCCTGCTCATCTGGTACACAGTATTTATAGTCAGAATAATGCCCTTCTAGGAACACTACTAAACAGTACAAATAACTCCAGGTATGTTTGTTTCTCCCCTTGAGCACTTAAATGATTCAGTACCTCATTGTCAGACAATATGTGCATGACACGAATGGCACTTTTCGGAATGGCATTGTTCTTGTGATTCATAGCTTGGATTATCTTGTGAAGATGACCAAGCGGAGGAACTTGATCAGCTAGCTGAGGCTGAGCACTGAACAGGCACACAGTTGCTGTGGTAATGGTTTCTAAAGTTTCCCCCTGCAGAAAACCAAAAACCAACAGAAAATACAACTCAGTAAAGCCTGATGTATCACCATAGTAACAACATCATTTCTCACTTGCTCTGCATTACAGATCTTTTTCCCCTAATGCTTTTATCATGTCACTTTGCTTTGAAATTGTTAAAACCAGAAGTTTAGAAGAACATGATCAGCTCCAACAGTGGCAGACATTCATTAGTTTCATGAACACAGATCACAACAAGTTTCTAAGCTCTATTTCCAGTATCTAGAGAAGCCAGAGTCTGGCTGCAGCCTCTGTGTGCACAGCAGCACATGTGCTAACTTGCGTGGTGGAAGCACGATAGCACGGATGTTTAGGCTGACCACCTGAATGCCTTAGCAGGTTCTGCAGTCTGTGCAGCAACACTCACCACACTTGCTGTATTCTGCACGCCTAGACAAACTGCTATCACATCTTTATTACAAACTGCTATCACATCTTTATTACAAACTGCTATCACATCTTTATTACAAAGACATCTATTTTATTCAACGTGCAAGTTAGTTGCCTCCCTGCAAGTCTAACCCAGAATCTGTCCTGAACACTGTTTAAAATTCAGTTATTAGTAATATCATTAAGTTACTGACTTGAACATCGCTCTCATTCAAACTGTAACACATTAGTTCTGCTGTGTTACACTAATTGTTAGGTGGCAGCCTTGCACAGGTCACGTAATTTACACCAGAGCGGGAAGAAGTTAGTGTTGCAGAAGGACACTAGAAGCATCAAGAGCTGAAAATTTTTAGGCAATGTAGAACAAGTGCCATTTTCTTAGGTTGGTAAGTCATGGAATAATTAAAGACACTCCATTTGTTAAGCCTCATCTCTACCATAAAATAAGCCTTTAAGACTTACTGAAGCTAGTTCTGTGGCTTCAGGGACTTTAAAAGCACAAACTCATGTTCAGAAGTTGCCTAAACATATCTACATGCTTTTACAAGGAGTCAGAAAGCAGACAAAAAAGATCATTCGTGTTGGGAAGAAAGTGTGAGAATCAAAGTTAATCAGATACTAAAAGACTAGTAGATTAAGACTGCTAAACAAATTCAAAGAGAAGAATCAGAAAAGTCATCTTACATGGGGGTTATTTTTCTCCAGTAGTTCCGTAAACTTTTCCAACAGTGCAATGAGAAATTCTCTTGGTTTCCGTAAAACCCAGGCCGGCTGGGCAATAAAAATCCTTAGGAAGACTCCCCCCACTGAAAGTTCACCTTCTGCCTCACCATACACCACAGCAAAGTCTTCAGGCAGCTGTTGAATTGTAAAGTAGAAGGAGTTATTGGCACGGGTATTTGTGAGAGCTGTAATTGTTTCTCTAACATCATGATTCTAAGCGGTAAGGGTCACTGAACTAACYGTATTCTCCAAAACGGAGCTGTGCAAGATCAACAAACACTTCATCTTGAGGAAACACGAGGTAAGAAGTGAGAGTAGGAAGAACAGTGCAGGCAGTACTACTACAGTGGACTTTTCTTTCAAAGAACACAAGTAACTGGGTCTACAGCTATACTAGTGGTAAACACTAGTTCAAGAGAAGTACCAGCAACAAGGCTGATAAAACAGCCCTTTCCTTTCTTTCTTGCACACTTCAGGGGAAGGTTTCTCACCATTAACCTAGGGAAGTTTCCAGTTTACACCTGCATCAAAATAGCCATCCTGCATGTGTTTAGAAGGTGCTTTAATGTTGAACTAGACCACTGCTGGGCGAAGTCATGCCTGGCCTTTCACAGATATTGGGAAACACTACAGACTGAAACATCTCACTGACTGACCTCATATGATGGGTGGCTCAGGACAATCATTTTTGGACACTCAGTGACTTACTAACATTCCTGAATATTTACCAATAGCAAGTTTACTACAGCTATGTAATAAGTGACAGGAAGTTTTCCAGCAAACTGGTATTCTCCTTTGTTGCTGACTTTTGATAAGTTTTAGAATGACCTGAACTATCAGAAAATTCAGAGTATTACTGGCAAAACCACTGTGAATAAAGTGTCTTCAAGGTACAAGTAGTGACGAAAGCATCAATTCAACATTAAAACGGTTATGTTAGCACAGCAGTGAGTTCCTGTTGGTACTTTAAGAGGAAAGCTTGTCAGAGAGTTACATACATGCATATATTATGAGCTGACTTAYAGCCTCCCTGGATGCACTCAAAGCAGAAACAGTATACTTTTACCTTCCAGTTAGTGTCAGGGTTGTCCCTCTGAAGTTTAAAGTGCCTTTAAAAAGAAAGTAAGTTTTAATGAGCAGTAAAAAAAAGCAGTCGTCTTCCCTACTTGACACCTCRGTCTCCCTCCACCATTGTGAAGTAGTTCCAGCTTCTAAACCCCATTTTCTCTTCATTGTAAGCCCCTCCCAAATCTTAYAGCAGTGAGCAAATATCTGGACTGTGCACAAACTGCACTTGCATCACTGAGTTACAGGTATAATATACAAACAGTGAACAAGTTTCTTTTCACTGAAGTCTGGCTTGCAAGGATTCTACTGTTTACAGGCAGAGCTCTAGTCCGACAGTTCTTCTATAGCAACTCTGGTTTACTGCCACTAAAGTCTCAGTTAAGGAAATACTTAGTCAGTAGGTCTCCACATACTCAAGCATCATTTCTCGAACTGTTGTTGATACTCTCTCCCTGGAGTTGTCATTCCAAATTAACTCAGGATTTTCATGAGTTCCCTCAAAGATATGAACAGCAGCTTCAGGGTTGTCCCTCATGGCATCCATGAAGACTCCAGGTAAAAATTTCATTAATGTAATTCTAACCTAGAAAGGATGAACAGAATTGWCATGTATGGTATACAGTAAGTCAAACTGACAGAAAAACAGAGAACTCCAGAAAGTCCAATTATTTGTGGTGCTATAATGCCAGCTGCTAGAACACAACACAATAAAATAGTGCTATCATTTTAAATAGCAATAGCAAATAACAGGTCCGAAATCTAGGTATCTAGTTAAAGTCATTACAAATGGAAACCAAACTGCTTATAGTAGTTACAGTAAATACAACTGCTTCTAGAAGTCTGCTCACAGATTAACTATTTTGAAAAAGCCAGATTGCTCTTTACATGGATGTTTCAGTCACAGAAGAGGGTTTTTTGTTCCTTCTTCAGAGAGAGGCTGGTAATACCAAGATAAGAGTTCCAACAAGAGCTGTTAAGATTCTTACCTTTGGACCCACCAGCTTATCTGCAGTCATTTTGGCAAAGAGCTCTGCTGTTTGGGCTCGGACCTGTGGATGAGTTGAGTTGCAAAACATGTCTAGTAAGTAGATTAAAGCACCTGTACAAAGAAATAGGAGAACATTTAAATTTTTTTTTTGGTCACAAATAGTATGAATTCACCAATTCCACACTGTTTATTTTCAAGGGAAGAGTATGATTTGGCCACTGTATTTACTTTATGTCCAGTGTTGCAGAAACATTTGCTTTCAATGTAGTACTGTACCTTTTGACATGGCCTCTTTAATTATTTTTGTGCTAGATGTCAAAGCGTACAGAGTTTCAAGGACGAGTTGCCGACCTGTCAAAATAAAAAGTATTAAGAACTTTGTGCCATATAGACTATTAACTAATYAAAGATGAATTAAACTGATCTTAACAGAAAGCTGTATCACAACTGCAATAAAGCTTGTGACAATTGCAAGCTTAGGGATTTCTGGCTAAATTCAGTTAGTTAAGGAATGTCAAATCAATCATACATTCCAGTAGGGCATAAATTCTTAATTAGATGTATACTACCTAAATTCCCTAAAAGAATTAGTCAATGAAATACTGTACAATTCAAACACAATTTGAATACCCACAATTCATATGTTTCAGCTCACACATTTAAGACAACAGGTTACATAGAACATTATTTTTTAATCATCCCCACTGAAATGCTGTTTTAACCTAAAACTCAGTAGGTAAGCTCAGCCAGCTGCATTCTAATTAATTTCCAAGTTGGAAACCCTTTGCCTTGCAAGACGAAGAATTATATGGTACATACTTGAAGGTAAGGAATGCAGGAGTGCCAGTAAGTTAGCAAGAACCATTGCCTCAGCAATGTTGTTAACACATTCTTGGTTACTTGTTACTATGTTCACTACCTGTAAAAGATCAGAAACAACACTTGATTATATTCCAGCTGTTAAGACATTGTCCATAAAATACAGTGTATGATGAAGTCAGTCACCTCACTGGCCAGTATAGCTAACATTTACAATGTTTATTCCTGCCACCAAATTGTCTTGTCACCTCAGGGAAGAAGGGAGCAAAGACACAGACAAGAAGCTATCACTTGCTCCTCCAAGGAGGAACTGATACCTTGGAACCCCAATCTTGATACTTTTTAGGTGCTACTCTAACAGTTACACAAYCAGGTTTGTTTATGCTGATTATGTAGAGCATCCAGACAGGTGAGTTTTGTGGTTTTTTTGTTTGTTTTGTTTTTTTACCT
The DNA here is from genome assembly GCA_030449065.1 of Oceanodroma leucorhoa. Classification (NCBI taxonomy): domain Eukaryota; kingdom Metazoa; phylum Chordata; class Aves; order Procellariiformes; genus Oceanodroma; species Oceanodroma leucorhoa. The sequence goes on from JASVER010000053.1 coordinate 1,569,858, forward strand.
CCAGAGCCAACTGCTGCACCTGGCCAGCTCCATGAACACGCAGAAGGGAGAATATCAACTTAAAGTGACCTATGCATTCACACTCAGAACCTGCAAGAGACCAAGTAAGTTATTCTCTTCCTGTTAGCCAAAGCATTCACTGAAGGCCATCCCAAGCCCACATTTCACTATACAGAGAGGTGTTAAAGACTACGTGTCTGTATATAGTCTGCCACAGTAGTTATAACAGCTCCTACAGGACAGCACCTGCCTCAAAATTAGAAAATTATGAAGTCCTGTCTATTAATCTAGCTTCCACAAAGTCTCAGGCAACAATATTTTAAAAGGAGAGGATACTTCCTCCCTCTAAAGCAAGTAACTGAGGTAGTTCTTGGACTACCTAGTTACTTGCATTCTCACAAGACAACTAAGCAAGTACAGTTATTTTATTTATCATTGGTTATCAGTACTTCTTGTCTTCAAATACACTTGCCCTTTCTGATTCTCCCAGCTCAGAGTAGTGTTTCTATCTGCAGCAGTAACAGCTRCCTTCAGGGTTATAATTGCCAAATACAGATAATTGAGTCTGAGAACAACCTAACCGCCTATTATGAGAAGCCATGATAGTAACATGAGTTGCTTTTGGAACTAATATATAATACAGTCAGAAAATGTCCTAATCATATATCTCAGGCTTTTCCAGTYTGTACATAATATATCTGCTCATAAATCTTTGCTGGTATTAGCTACCCACTCAAGAGCATCTTCTCCTCCTGCTTTAGTAAGGCCCTGACATGTTTTTACGTGTTTACTAGTATGCAGTACTCAGCTCAAGGGGGTTCTTTTTTGCTTGTCTGATGCAAGGAAGTTTAAAAATCAGCTAAAATTCTTTGAAGGATTACAAAAAATTTCATCTAAAAGGTCTAGGTCTTCCTGGCAACAACAGRCTAGAGTCAGAGTTAAAACCCAATGTTTCAAGAAGGAAATAGACAAGGCTTGGATTTCACACAAAACTTTAATACATCTACTGATAATGTTCTCCAGGAAAAAAAGAAAGAAAAAGCAAGCCTATATGGCTTATCAGCAATGCTGAAGTCTGTTAGCCAGCAAAACAAGCTTCCTTCTTGCTGGAAGATAAAGACTACAGAGGTCYGCATTTTTTAAGGTTGTCCACAAGAAACCCTATCAGGGAAGTTCAATTTTAAACCTACCTGGGTTGTGTTTTATCACGTTTCTCAGAGCCTCCAGAGCCATTTCAACTCTCCGTAACCGATCTCCATGTTGATTGGACTCTACTTTCCCAGTCTGTGTTATTGCCATTAGCGTATGAAGGTACTGTGCTTGTGAGCCTATGTAATCCAAGAGGCTTGCAGCAAATGCTTTAGGAAGCTTTAAATTAGAGATGAGAGCATTTTTAGCGTGTGATGCAACAGTATTCACACTAGAAGAAAGTGTATCCAAACAACTTTTCCTACATTTCACATACCCCTTTCTTCCAGACAGGCAGACAGGAAACACTCTTCTACTTTGATCACTATCACATCTATYTATTGACCCTATTTATACCTAAACATTCCCTTAGAAAGCTGCCACTACTTCAACAGCATTAAGGTGTATGTTTGTCCATAGATATAGATGGACAGCAAAGCCACTAGGCAGAATCATTACCTCCTGCAATTACTGAATAAACCTGAGTCTCTACAAGCTTGCACTACAGACAAAAGGCATTAAGACATCCAAAGCAGCACGTCTTATGACAAACTCATTGTTCTTTTTAATTTWTTCTACTCCAATAGAGAGATATCGCATAACATGCTGATCATGTTGAAAGAAATTTCCGTATGATTTTGTATTTTCACCATTCTGTTTGCATTAACAGATAAATGAAGAGGAAGAAGTAACATTCCAAATACTAGTTTCAACAGGAAGGTTTTAGCTACATCTCACCTCTAGTTGGAAGGTAGGGACCTCATTGTAGACTCTAACAAAAATCTCTCCCACAATGAGTTCCTTTGCATGGTCACTGAAGACAAAATCAGATCCATAGCTCTTGTCACAATCACCCTTTAAGCAGAGATAAGCAACACAAGCTCAGACAGAAAATAATCTTGTAGAAAGTGTGAAGCTATAACCCGATAATGAAATAGACAATACTTGAACATAAAACTTAAACCTTTAGCAAAAGTCAGAAGCTCAAGACAGATTGAAACATCACAAGAAATAAACAAGCAGACTCAGATTTTTTGTTTTCTTTTTAAGACTACTAAATGAAGAAAGTGACTTAGGAGTAGAAAACAATAGATACTTGTATTAACTGTACCACCATATTAAAAGCAGCTGTACCAAAACATGAAATAGTTTAAAAAAATAGTAGTGGGATTTAAGGTAAAGTGTATCTTACTCTCTTAGTCATGCTTTCTTGCTGAGATTCCAAAAACTCAAGTAATTCRGCTCTTGTCCCATTGTTCCAGATCAAGTAGGGGTTCTCTGTGTTACTGTTAAGCATCTTCAGAGTCTAAGAAATACGGAATTTACATGATGTAACACATTTACRACTTAGTTCTGGATCATTACACACTGCAATCAGTGTGTTTCATGATATAAGTTAATCCAGTCTCATTAACAACCAGACCAATTTCATAAGCAGGTTTAAAGTGTCAAGTTTTCCACATACTGGAAAAACAGTATGTGTAAGTTATTTGGTACAGTACAATCTATATTTTAATTTTTCTTTATTCTGCCTTTGCTCTCCATTATCATTATATCCTTAAGCCTTCAACAATTACCTTGACTTCTTTGCTCCCATATTTGTTTTGCAAATACTATTCTAYAGGGTACCGTTCCTGTCCGTAGTGTTTGAGGCTGAAACAGATTCTTTTCCTTGCAGCTACTCCAACTGCAAACAAAAATCGCACYGCCGTTCTCTGTATCAGCTTGGTCTAAGAGAGTTCAGTATTTTAGAAGTGACCAGGTACTCCTTCCATAAATCACTAGAGAAAGTTTTAGCCAACAGGTGCTTACCTCAGTAGGACTGACAACAGCGAGTTTCCTTGCAATATAGGGTGTCAACATCCCAGCCAAGCTTTTCCTGATCGTTGGGTTTTCAGGTGTAGCTTGTTCTTCGGGGAGATACCCTCCGAGGCGACTCAAGGCCAGAAGACTGAGCTTAGCAAGGCTATTTGCTACCTCCTGAAAAATACAAAGACAGTTATAAAAAAGCTAGAGCTTACTGAAGAAATATTGGAATAGCTAGAAAGAGTTGTCCAACACTTCTGCACCAGAATGAACAGAATTGGTATTCCCTATTTATCTGCATCACTAATCATGCACTGATACCTAATAAAATACTAGGTGCTGCAGAACAGCACAATATGATTACTGTGTTGTGGGCTTAATAAATGCAGTTAGACAGGAACACTGATAAGTAGAAAAAACTGGGACATCAAAATGAGCTGAAAGCTACAGAAGCTGTTTAGTGTAATAGCTTCTGACCAGACAACGGCTCCTGCTAGCACAGTCAAGTATCAGCATAATAAGCCTTTTATGACAGTGATACAAGTGTTAATAACTACAATAGACTGTTCAAAGCTCATCCAGTAGCTGAGGAAGAAATGCCATACTTAGCGGGTCACCATTTAAGGAAATGGGAATGTGAAGCCACTTACATAGCTGTGGGGCAAAGGGACAATATGGTCCTAAAGTAAACATTTCAGGTAAGTTCATGGTATCACTAGACAACCCCTTCAGCTGAGCCTCGGGGAAAAAAGGACTTTTTCTTCTGATAGCACAAATTTACTTTTTTACTGTTCACYGTAGATAAAAATCTCTTGCATTAAGTCTATTAGAAACTACAGGTTTTGGCAGCTTTAACATTTGAACTCAAAACATGAGCTACTCTTTAAAAAAAACAAACAAAACCCAAACCCCAAACAGTATTTACACTACTACACAAAAGTCCCCTTCCAAAACTGCTCTGTTAACATTATTGTTCATGTAATTCGATGATTCTAACAGGTATGTGAATAGGCTGATTTTGTTAATAAGAGATGGCAAGCAACAACCGTTGGAGTCTGAAAGCGTGCACCTTGTTAACATTACCTGGTGATTCGAATCTTCACTTTTCTGAATACCGCTCTCTTCTAGCGTGTAGTCATAGTTGAAGAGGTAACCCAGTAAGTACCAGAGAACTCCAGCTTGGAACAAGTGCGTTTGTAGCCAGTAATCTAAGGCAAAGGAGCTAACACACTCCACTCCCAAAGCAGCTACTCGTGGTATGTTCTGAGGGGGGGGAAAAAAAATTTGCCTTGGTACTTGTGACTGAAGAAAGCCAACTGACTTCTGTTACCAAGCAAAGGATTAAAGCCAAAACCTGCTAACTCTAGAGTACTATCTAAGCAGCACAGAGATGAAAACTGAAGTAGACAGAACAACATCTGCAGTTGAAATTAAGTGTCTGGTAGCCAAGAAACATGGCTAATTAGTCAGCATCCTTCAAAGGAAGAGTACTTAAATAGTTATTTCATACGATTAGAACGGCACATTGATGGACTGCTAGAAAAACAATTCAAGAAGGTGGCAGAGATTCCCAGGTGAGCTTTTTATGGCAATACATGTGTTCTGTAGGGACTACAGAACAGACAAGSACCTATAGTCAATTACTGTAATCTGGTTTTATAGTCTTCTGTTTTCTATAGCCTTTTTCAATGGTCATTTGTTTTCACATACCCCATATGAAAAGTTCAGGACAAGCTTTCCTTTCTTAATTCAGACAAAGTTCAGCATTTATATAACATGAGGTAAGTTCTAAAGAGCTAAATGGCAACAGAACTTCTTGAATACTGTTCCCAGAGTTTATGCTGATTTAGGAGCTTATTTRCTTATGTAAGGTCTAGCTCTAGTACTTTTATCTGTTGATTTAGTAGAGTAAACCAATCAGCTAGATGTAAGTCAGTTAAAAGGCAAAAGCAGCTAAATCTTTACAGTGACTGCATTTTAAGTCCACTAAATGGATTCAAATCCAAGTCTTGAGAACAAGGCAGTAAAATTCTGTATCCCATAATGATTAGCTGGGATCTCACAGAAGGGTTTGACCAGTCTCTGCAATTGTCCTACCTCCCTTAAAAACAGAACATTCCCCTAAACATTTAGCAGTTAAATACCCTTTTAAGCAAAGGAAGGGAACTCGTACCTTGCCATAATACAGTAGTCTACAAAGGTCCTTAATGATGTTAGGCATTTCTGTAATCTTCTCTCTGCATTCCTCAAACTGAGCTGCGACACTGTAACACTTACTAATATATCCACATACCTACAAAAAGCAGTATTTTATTAGTTCCACGTAGAGGGGAAATGCATGTTTACAATCCTATTTTTTTTTAATATATGTAATACTATATCAACATTTTATATAATATGATAAAAAATATAAGTGTTTATATATAATATATATAGTCTTCTGAGAAGCTGATACAATCACAGTTAAAGTTGCTGCAACTTACCTGTACAGACATATCATCTGGTTTACTAGAACGAGTCAAGACTGCTACACAACGATTAAATGCTTCTTGCAATACCTGTGAGGATTGGATGATGCATAAGTTCAGTCACGACAAAAACTCATAAAGGCTGGCAGARATTAAAAGTGACAAGCTAATGTTTTATGGCTGAAGGGAAACATCTGACAAAATCTGCTACTTGCTAAAATTGTTTGTAGGGGCAAAATTCCTTGCAAGTGCTGGTACTAGCATTTGGTGCTTTAGAGTTGATAGCATTCTCACATGTGAGCTAATATGTGCAATGAAAAGCCCTTCTGCTCAAGTGACTTGTTCACGCTTATCTATTCTTTCACATAAAGAATGCAGAGGCTCTCAATAGAATTTTGTAAAGTAGTAGAGAAACATCATATGTAGTTYGCTTATCCACAGCAACACACAGCTGCAACAGTGCAACAGACAAGCCTAGGTCCAGAAAGGGGTATACTCTGCAAGAGGCTTCTCCTACTGYATCCAGAAAAGAGAAGTAAGAATCCATCCAGCAAGAATGGACAAGTGTCTCAACAAAACCAAAAGTGATTCTCAGTTGCATCTSATGTCCTGTGCATTGAGGATCTGGGATTTTTAGCTGTGGAAAAGTTGGACTAAAAAAAAAATTCATTTCAGTAAGTTTCTTTCCATTTACCTCAATTCCATTTTCTCTTCTCAGTTCTTCTGCGTTTAATGCTGAACAATTGACAGTATGGAAAGCAAGTTCTGTAGCAGCGGGTAACAGAGGAGATTCTTTGGAAAACAAAAGGTCATCTGATGTTTCAATGGTAATAGTCTTTATCAGCATAGGATAGCCTGCATACTTGTAAGGTTTCAACTCTGAAAGAGAAAAAAAGTCAAAGTTTACATATATGTAGAGTCTAAGCAATTTAAACCACCRCATAACTATCAGTGGAAGATATACCAGATATMTAAGGACTAGGAGTCAAAGAAAGCCAACACCTGGGAAAACTGGAGCAAGACTGAGCAGTCCACACAATCTGACTCCTCGTCACCTAAGACTGCCCATGCTAGAAGCTGACAGAGCTTCATGGAAAGACCTCATTTACGATTAAAAAGACTTATCTCCAGCTCAGCAAGCTCCCRAGCTCGGAGTCTTTCAAATGATGCTTGCCTGTCCCCAGAGAAACACAAGTATAGCTTTGTCTGTTTAGGCCAGGATTGTCTAACAATAAGCATATAAGGACCTTTTCCAGTTTGACATGGCAATCATACATTTTAAATAATTGTATTTTTCATGCCTTTAGGGTTCAGCAGCGCTAAAGAACAATTTCATCTTGCAGTATGAAGCCAATTATGAGCTGACCTATATGTCTACTCTAATGTTGTCACTGCCTCCACACAACTGACAGCTATGATTGCATATGAAGTTCTTAGTTTATCATTATAATGTAACACTTATGTAGCAAAACACTGTTGACTCTGCAAGACTTGGACATCCCTGCAGCTGCCAGCCAAGGACTGTAGCTAGAGCCAAGGGTTAGGGTACTCTAGCTATCCCTGTTTCCCAGTTGGGCTGTGAAMGAGGTAGTGTTCCAGTACACTCACCAGAGGACTCTAACACTAGTCAGAATTTCTGCAAGATTACACTCATATGGCTRTTAAAAATGAGACAATCTCATTTATACCCAGATTCTGCCATCTGTGTGACTGAGTAGTGCTGAGGACTTTTCTGCATAGACAGAATTGTAAGTCTAAGTTATATATGGAGGAAGATTCAAACTGATTAGTACTGGTGCAGAGAATTTCAAAAAGCTATTCATGCTTTTTTGAATTAAGTTTTACTGCAGAATTTATTTCATGGAAGAAAAAGTCCTATTTTGAAGCCCTTTACCATAGCTACATAATGCTGTGGCAAGCCAGAAACCAGATCAACAGAACACAGACTCGAGAACAGAGGMGATTAAAACTGCAACGGCCGCTAAAGAAATGAACATAAAACATTCTTCTGAGGCAGCATGCTTACCTTCCTTATGCCTGTTGAAGAGGATGCTTTGAGTTTTCAAGATCAAAATTATGTTTTCTGGATCTGGCCCATCTATCACCTTGGCAGACTTTGTGCATAGAAACTCATATGCTTTATTAACTTTTTCAAACATATCCTGCAAATAAAAAGGAAGAGTCTKAAGAGTTGCTAAGAACCCCCTGAAGTACTACAAGTCTGCAGCATCAGTTTAGATGCAGGTAAAATAAAGCATTCCAGGTTATTAGCCACAACACTAGTTTTGTTGCCTTATTACACTTCAGAAAATACACTTAAGAACACTGGTTCACAGATCAGTTTTCTTTTGTCTCCTAAACTCCGCCATACTTAAGAGACTAAAACTAAGTCAATTCCACTATGACAAAAGTAGTAAGTACAGTTTAATTGATTGTAAGAATGGACAGAGGATGCAGTCTGTCTTTGAAAGGGAACAATTAGCTTATTTAGGTCCTGTGTAASTCTTTAAACCAGATGCTTTCCGAGATGTGGGTCTGACCCGATTATATCAGTTTACTGTAGAAATCCTAATATTCCTTGATYGACATCAGTTAAATTACTCATCTATAGTATTAATCTGTATTCTGGTATTCATCTAGGGCATAACTCTTAAAAGAGGGAAAGAAAATTTAAGTGGGCATTTCAGAATTCTTAATACACATAACAGCTGAATTCGTCCTCACTTTATTAACACCATAAATTTGTGCYGTACATACCCTGCCTTCTGGATTCTTGTCTGGGTGATATTTTTGTGCCAGCCTGAAATAAGCTTTCCTGATCTTGCTTTCATCGTGCCTATGAGAAAACARGTCCCATTACATTGAGTAACATCAACAAAACAGAAAAACAAGCCTGGATTCTGACAACAGTACTGATAGTAACTGCAATCAAGTGAAAACTACAAAGCTCTCATATCTCAGTTTGAAAATCCTGCTTCATCAGCTGACACTGAATGGGGGGTAATCATGCGACCACAGAATAGAAAGAAATTTTAGAAAAAAAGTATTTTAGTAGCTCTTGTGCTGAATATACTAACCGGAAGGTGCTTAAAGTCCCTGAATCTTCTAAATGAGGAGTCTAAATGAGYTATAAGTGGTAGAAGTTAGTAGTTCATGACTTCTAGTAAGTGCACTGTTCCTGAAGGATAAATACAAAGTGCTGTCAGTTCTCTTCCAGAGGCCTGAAGTCAGAAACCAGTGGCAAGATAGGAGGCAAAAAATCCTAAGAATGTTATCACCAAGAAAAAGGACAATATTTGGCAGGGGGAAGAAGGAGTAAAGAAACCAAGTTCCACTTTGAACATATTCAAGTTCTGCCATATTCTTTGCTCACTATGGTTGAGTCTAATGCTTGTCCTGTAAAACAGCCTAGTGAATGCTTTGAAGCAGAGCTCAAGGCATTTTTTCCCCAGTTTCAGTTTATCTGAACACTTTACAATTATTCTCTCAAACACTGGAGTTGGATTTTCAAGCTTTGTTTCTTTTTAGACAAAGCAATCTTCCACTGTGAAAGAAGTAGGTGCTAGACATAATTGAACTGGTACCACTAATTGGTTGCAAGTACTGAGATAAGAAACTKCAGTTTGTTCAGTGTAAATGTATGCTTATGTAAATGTAGTTATACAACTTTAAATACTGAAAACAACTTACTGGCCTTGTCCTTTGGGAAGGTTAAGGACTTCATAAGCATCATCTATTGACATGGTAGGTGGTTTCTTTTCTACCTCCTTCTTCCAAGCTTCCAGTGTATCTTTCAACAGTTTTACCTAAATAATTGCAATTTATTAGTGTTTCATTTATGCTGACACCAGTACACATTTTTTTTWAAAAAGTGCTGCTTTATTAATGAATCCTTATCACCCATCACCCTAAGTTCAAAGRCCTAATCCTGCTACCTTCAGTAATTATGGTTCCCCCTCCAGTCAGGAAGCGATTAAGACCTTCCTTCWCTGCAGTGCTATAGTTTATTCAAGATAAGAGCACCTTAAGATGAAATGTCTACGTAAGAGTCATATTAGAAGAGGGAGAATCACTTAAATGATATGCAGTTTACATCTCGATACTACAAAAACTGCAACAAAGCTGCACGAATAAGTAAAGCTGCTTAGACAGATCTAGACCATAGACTTGTACCAAAAAGATCTCACCAATTCAGTTAATGTACTGATACCAAGTTAGCTCAGTTTCTCGTCCAGCATGGACAAATAAGAACCCAAAAGTGAGGATTGCCCCCCCGCCCCAAATCACTTGAGGTTCATTGAAACACCATCTGAAGTTTCTTGGATGCTTTATTTTGCTTTTTTAGTAGTCACCCCAAGGAGTATATACTTAACATGTGGTTGCTATACAGCATGAAGACTATTCTGCTTCAAGATAAAGAAATGTTTAATATATTTGCTTATGAACTGAAAGTCAGGATCAATCAGTTACTTGCAACAAACTTATCATTTGATTTCCTTAATTTTTGTTACAGATACCACTTTTAGAACTCTGAAAGGTCAAGAACTAAATGAATCCTAAAATACTTCTTACTTACTGGATCTTTAATTGGCCAGTCTGGAAATCTGAGTGTATCACAAAGATGCTTGAGGTAATAAATATTACAGAACAGCTCATTTTCCAGTTGTGGATAGTTGATAACTGGGATAGGACAGTATTGGTAGAGTGCTCTTGTATTGCTTTGAAGACGAGGGGTGAAGTCAGCAAGATGAGCAGCAATCTTCTCTATCATAAGACGCCTAAAAGTTACAAAGTTTGGTTTAACACTTGCCAAGCAGTCCTCARTCCTCAGTGACTGTACAAGTGTGTTCAATGATTGCTTCTGAAAAGATTTTCCTTAGTAGTTTCCCACGTTTCAGAAGGGATTCAGAATAGGACTCAGTCCTATTCTGTTATAAAGCTATTTCAATGCCATGAAAATTAGTTTATTAAAAACTATGTAAAGTGACATTCTGCCCTCCTTCAACACCTCTCTACTTTTTGGGAGACCCTAAAAATGTATTGTAATATTACGAGGTATATCTCCTAGATAGGTGCTGGTAATAAATGAGTATAGTGAGTATAAAGCAGTCCACATAAATAGTGAAGTCTCCACTCATGAAGGGAACTTCATCAACTACGATAGAGGCATATGTGAAGCATGTTATCAGATGTTCAAGGAAATATTCCCCTTCCCGCTGCCAATTCCGCTTCCACCCCACCCCTGTTATTTTTGATAGAAGCAGAAGGCAATGCAGGACGTTGCCCTTGCAGAAGGCAAACAGAGGGAAGTAATGAAACSATGGAATCCAGGTATTTTCAGCATTCTTTAGAAATGTCAAACACAAGACCTCTTCAGCATGAGATGTAGTTCAGATTTATTTGTCCCTCAGACAGAAAACAGTTACCTCATTTCATTGCTCCAAATTGCTTCTGGAGTGTCAAATTCTCCAAGGAATATCTCAGAAAATTTTTCTGGTTCATAGTTTTCTAAATAACACACCATTGCTTCAGGAAGAATATGTCCAAGTATACTTCTTTGAACCATATCTTGACCTTTTGTCTACAGAAGAGATCACAGTGTCATCTCAAAGCTAATCTGAATTCAGTCTTGCTAATCAACTTGAGGTCTAAAACCCTTCCCCCTTTTCCCTTATAGTTCTTAAATTCTAACTCTTGAGAACTTAGAAGAAGAACAAGCATCAAGTATTGTTAAAACAACTACAGGTGGTCTGCAAAACTGTTTGGAAACAGAGGTAGTTACTTTTGCAATCTACTCACTTCTTCAGACTTGAAAGCTTGTTTTGTATGTGTATATTTCAAAAACCTAGAAGAGAAACAGCAGTTATTTTCTGTTTAATTAATACTTAAGGCACCCTTGAAAGATAAGCAGACCAACATAGCCCAGCTAGTAAGTCTCATACATTTACTTTAAGATAAAAGAGTAACAGAAACAATTGAATGAATCTCTGTACAAAGTCCATCAAATCCTTGGGAACTCCACCGAGTTAAGCACTCCCATGTTATAAATGTTGCCTTATGTTTGTCATTTCAGTTTGGAAGTCTTGTTCCTGACAGCTTGTCTTCTCCACACACACAAAAATAGAAACTGACAGAGACACAGACAACCTTTCCCTACAAACCTCTCCCTGCACCATTAGATCATCATTGCATGGATGAAACAAGATGATCTCAGGCTAACTGCTGACAGTCCTGTTACACTAGAGTCATCATGTAAACATGCAATCATTTCCCAATGCATTTTGCTATAGAAGAGACTTAACTGGAATTGTACAGTAGCTTTTTATGAACTATTGAATTTAGAGGAAGAGTACTGGAATGAACTGCAATAGCCACCCGCATGTGCAGTGCATCTATGTCAGGCAGYACAGACTGATTTAACTGTTTTAGGCTTCAACAGTGAAACAGGCTATTAGATTCTTCCACCACTTTTGATAGCTGCTTACTATCAGAAACTACATTAGCATATCAGTAGCCTATACTACTACTCCTTAGTGCCTGTAACAAGTTGTTCTTCCACAATAAGCAATGCCTAGTTGTACTGTTAGAACTACATGATCAGCCATGCTCTCGTTCCCCCCCTAGCAGGGTCATAAGCAATTCACTTTTTTTTAATGACCGACTAGACCATGTGGAGGTGATTCTTCTAGAGGGTGTTTGCTTGCAATCTCATGTTGGTTCTAGCAAGCCACACTCCCTAGAGCATTTAGAGCAGCAGTCCTTCTGGGCATGACTGGTTAAGAGGTATTTTTAGCTATTCTTTTTCCTCACCTTGCAATAGGAAGTACATTGGAACCGGTGTACATCATGATAAAGAAGAATACTCCACTCAGATAAAAACGAGGTAACTGAGGGTTATCTTGCATGACATGAAACAGCAATATAGCTACTTTTTCCACAAGGATAGGATCAAAAGTCAGTAACAGCTGAAATCAAACACAAGCATTTACATTAGCTGCTTGAGTAGTGCAAGTTACCTAGCCAAAACTGAAGTTTTAACTAATTCARTATTGGGACAAGCCAGTAAACTTACAAGAATTTCCGTTAAAGAATACTTCAGCACAAAAATAACATATTCGAATCACAGAATGTTTAAAGTTGGAAGGGACCTCTGGATGTCATCTTSTCAAACCCCCCYACTCAAAAGCAGCKTCACCTAGAGCTGGTTGCCAAGGACCACGTCCAGATGGCTTTTCAGTATCTCCAAGGAYRGAAATATTTATTAATGAGATATTGGCTGAAACAACATGAAATGTGTAACACCCCCCAGTGAARTAAACAACTGCTTGTCCAGAGATCTGCAGGATGTTACAGATGTCATTTGATGTGTCTGTCCCACTTAAAGTATTCACACAGGGAAGATGGTCGAGTAAGTCAGACTTTTACTCATTTAGATACATTTTTGAAGAGTTGCTTACCTGAGTGATATGAGGAAGGCAAGTACTATCTGACAACAGCCTTTTCACTCTAGGCAGAGGTCTTATAATAGCGTTGTCTTGATCCCTAAAAATAAATAAATAAATAAAGTGCCACAGCACTAAGCACACATGTGCCTTTTCTCTTTTGAGAATGAACAATTTTGTTAAGCCATAAGTATGAGGCTATTGAGATCATATTCAGTGTCTTTTTTTTGTTAACTTCAGAGTTTGTTGTTAGACTTGATAAGTGTGGTTTAATGTCATGCATTAAAGCAGCTTCATTTTTAAGTTAAAAAAGAGTCTGCCTGCAAGAGTAAGACTATGCCGCTGTGCATTAGAAATGCACATAGCTTGTGCATTCATTCTTGCAGTCCCTTTCACAATATTAGTACTGTCTCATTTACAAACTCTCTTTTTGCCTGCAGAATTAATACTACGTAAAAGGCTCTTTATACAGTTCATTAATGTACTACTTGGTTTCTAAGAAAAGCTTTAAGACAGAATTTATGCGTCTGCCAGAGAAAGTCAACCACTTCTGCTGAAAATTAGTATTTACCTGCTGGGAAAATATCCACACATTGTGATAAGCATGTTGAGTACAAGTGTGGCAAGGTCAGTCTCATTCAACACAGGCTGGCCGCTGGCAAGCAAGCACCACTTCAGCTGAGGGATGACCTGTAATGGTCGCCAGCCATCCATACCTTGAGCCCAGCAACGTGTTTTTGAAGTCAGCTTTCCACTGTTCCATAGTTCCTGCATCTATCAGAGATTAATTTAGTTGATTCAGCGTTCAGAGCTACCTTTACTCTAAACATTCACACTCAAGACAAGCTTTTAACTGCTGTATGGCAGCCTACTATAGTTGCATGAAATYCCAACATATATATAACTCTGTCAGGAAACATGAAGTTGACAGATTAATTGGGGCATGGAGCACTTACCAAAAAGGCTGTGGTTCTTGGCACAACATCAAGTCTCTTATCTAGCTTTAATCTTTATTTGAAGAGTTACTCTGAGGATATAGTTTAGCATTGTTTACAGCTTTCCCTCTCACTGTTTGAAACATGCCCAGTCACCAGGATGGAAATAATTTGTCAAGTTTGAGAGTTTGAAGCTGACAGGTACCTCTTGAAAGCTGTAAGGACCACTCCTTTCTTTGTCAGCATTGCCAAAGTACCATTCTTTCTCGCTCTCCCTCTTCATATCAGGTGCCGCCTCAATCACATTGCTCTAGAAGTTGATGTTTATAAGAATAGCTTTAGCTTCAGTGCAAATATCACATTTYTACAGGAAATGTGAAAAGGACATTGGTTTGTTTTTTTGGGTTTTTTGTTTGTTTGTGGTTTGTTTTGGTTTTTGTGGGTTTTTTTGTTTTTTTTTTTTTTAAAAAAAATAATTGTCCTTTTCGCAAAGCAACATATGAGTAGTATGAAACAAAGGCCACATACCTGCAGAGGGACTGTAGCTCTGCTTGTGTGAAGATGTGCCAGAGTAAGCAGATCTACAAGGATTCTAATGCCATTTGAATCCATAAGGTCCTTCACATTTTTCTGTTAATGGATGAACTGAGTTAAGAAGCATTTTCTAGAKAAGAGTTGTTACAAGTACTGAACACTTCTATTCAAGCAAGAAGTGACCATGAGAAAAGTCAAATCATTCTCTAAAGTAACTAGAATGGTACAATCACCACAATACCTACACRTTTTCTTCAGCTTTCTCACCAGTAAATAACAACTACCACATCCCAGAAAGCTGTATTAAACATTGTTTTAAGACTTACTCAAGACTTGAATTTTTGCTCAAGTTAACCCTGAAAGACTAGTTCAGACCATTTTATACAGCTGAAAGACCGATAAACTACTGTTAAGTGTACATGTCCACCTTACCTTATTAAGGATCAGCTTGTTGAGAAACAGTATCAATCTGTCCCGTTCAAGCCTATCAGTGCACTATTGCAGCAGAAGAGAACAAATTAGTATTTGATAGCACATACTAGAAGTTACCTTCAAAAGCSAATACAGTTGCACCTGCAAAGACCCATTTACATTTTTCATGCCCAGAATAAAACTGCTGACTATTAAGTGTCCAGTTTCATGCACAGCTAATAAACGTAGCTTTCTGTCACTGAGGAGGAAAGGCCTTGATGCTCTCCATCCCCTTTGTTGCTCTGGGTCTGACACTCAAACCCACTTTTCTGCTAAGTCTATTGTTCTAAAGGGACAGTGTTTGRATTCCCCGGTGAGCCGGTTAACACAAATACAAGGGAAAAAGAGAATGCTTTTAGCCAGCAGACAGAATGGGTCTTTTATGTTACATCTCTGGTGAGACTATCAAGACTCAAGGCAAAATGACAAGAGACTGCACTGGTTCAGTTTCACTTACAAAAGCCCTGTCTAAAACCCATACYGATGTTAGCAAAGAACCCCTTCTTCAGACTGCACTGGAAATGTATTTTTGCAAGATGTAGCAGCTGCCAGACATAACTTAACAGACACTTAATATGCAAAGTAGTTACCACTAAAAATCTAATGCATCACATGTGCCCATCTAAGGCTACCATTTCATTAGGTCTGGGGCTGTTGCTACTACTCTTGAAGTCAGTATTTAGAAAGTGTGATGTGGAACAAGGTCCTCCTCTTAAAAATCTTCATGCTTTGCATTTTTCAAAAGCAAGCACAAGATTAATATCATACAAAGTTCCTTCACACTATTTCTGTACAGCCTGAAAACCCGTTAAGGCCAACAAAATGCAGATATAAAGAGACTAGTTTGAAATACCTTTATGATCAGCAGTTTTTTTTAGTGTAACTTCAACTGAATGAAGGGGACATGCTAGGAACACTTGGTGACAGCATGGAAAAAACAGTATTCGTGCTGCAGCTTCACATTCTGTAAAACCAAAACTTAGGTTTCACAGCAACTTGAAGGATCTGAACATATGTTGGACTAGCTGTATGTTAACTACCGTATCAAGTAATTTTAAATAAGTCTTACCCTTTCTAACATCCCAACAATGTACTTAGTATCAGAAAATGGTCCTATTTCTTCATGACATCTTCCATAAACAATGGCCAATGCTTGCAGACATAAGCATTTCATATTCACTTTTGGGGTAAGCAAGAAGCGATGGTAAAGTTCATTGAAGAATTCATATCTAAGAAAGAGATAAGATTTTAGTGAAGAAAACAAACACAGACCTTGGGCATGAGATAGGATTTTAATAATGTCTCACGATCTTTTGATTGCTCCACTCTCTTCAGTTTCATCTTCTTCCAGTAGCAATCTTAGATAATAATCCCCTATTTTTATTTCTTCAGAAAGGCACTCATATTTTACCTGTAACACAGAACAAGTTATTTAAAAGTAAATATTGTTTCTCCTTCATTAAGTTTTTGCTTGCATAACAATACTGTACTTGCTTGCATCCATAAACTCAACATTAGCAACCCCTTCAACAGTCTGAGGAAGACTGACAGCAAACTTGCAGATTTCAAAGAAACACACATCTGCAAAATATATGCCATAAGCTATTGTTGCTCCCCAGAATAAATGAAGTTTCTCATCTTACTGAAATCCCAGCTTCCAGCCTTTAAGTAACTTGTTTCTAATATCAGCTGGTTTTATTAACTAAACTTGGATAATACATGACATACTCAGTGACTCAAGCTTTAATAAGTAGTTATTCCATTGCAAGGTATTTAACTTAATGTTACTACAAGTATGAAGCACAAGCATGACTTAATTACTAGTTATACTGGCTATTATGCTGGGTAATAGAAGCCTAGAGGCRTCAGCATACACACCAAGAAGCTGAACTGAAATTGCACAATGAGAGCCATCATTAACTTCAGAGCAACTACATTAAATTTAACCATATGCCTCAATACTCAGTGGTTTTAAGCATTTGGCAAGCATCTCATTTAGAGGTACCTCTAACATACCACAAAAGCCACTCTCTGTAGTGGTTTTTCTTATCTGTAATTTGCAGGCCACTCATGAGGCCACAAAGTTATCTACAGATTTGACCACAGCACATGATACAAAGAGGTCCCACAAACTAGTACACTTCCAGAGCAACCTCAAGCCACCATCCCCCTCGGCAAAGTGACAGGTTCCACAGCTGACAGAGAAGCCTTTGTCACTACTACATAGTCAGTTCAAATACTTACAGCATAGCCTGATAAASTATTTATTTAAAAGAAAATCTCTGAGAGAGCAGCTGTTCAAAGATCATGTTGCAGAAGCCCCCTCAAGCATTCCCAAAGCATCCTGGGCTGTAACTGCAAGAATGTTAGTGATACATTCCAGTAGCATAAGCCACATAGGAGCATAGAGTACAGATGGGAAGCCTGTATTACTACGTTTCAAATCTGTACTTTTGATTTTGCCCCAGTTAGCGCCTCTAAAGTACAGAGATAGAGTTGGCATAGTAAACATTGTGGTGCCCAGAAGACCCATACCTGAAGGAAACTTCAAAAGCTAAATGCCAGAGCAAAAAATACCTATCCAAATCCAAATTTAGCTATTTAGTGCATCAAGGTATAAAGTAATCTGTAGCTCTGCGATAAGTATAAGTTGCATACATAAAATAGTTCTTTCTCCTAAAGCATTAGCCTGATGTCTTACAATTCTTTCTGATTTGCCAGAGTAGTCAACTGAGAATTCCTCAAAAGCAGTAGTTTACTCKTTTCACTAGTAGTCCTCTGCTCAAATTTCAGCTAAAAAGCTGTACTGTGACAAGGATAGCATTCGGAATATTTAAGAATATCTTACAGCTGAATTCAAGTATGGCCTTGCTTTGCTTTAGCATTATACATTAAATAAAACTGTGTGGAACCATAACAATACTGGAGATAAGAGTAGAATACACGAAGTGTTTATTAGCACATTAGTTGAAAACATCTTGCAAGTTGTTTTGAGAAAGCCAATTAGGACCATATCAATTGCTTTGCAGAAGCCTGAAATGCTGTTTTGGCTTTAGGTACTGCTGTTCCTAGAATGTGAAAATAGTATCCTCAATCTATAATTTACAGAGCAGCATGGTTTTAGCCACATAACCTATTCATGGTTTGGCAACCCAGTATTGAACAGCCTTAGGATCCCTGAGACATGATGGAAATAAAGACAAGGAACTTGCTTTCAGGAAGAAGTGACTTGTGAAACTACCCAAAACAAGTCTGATGGAGCACATTCAAGAACAAGTATGACTTACCTTGACAACAATGTAATACCAACCCTTCTCTTTTCCTCTTAATGCAATAATAAATCAAGAGTTCTGATCAATGTTTCATCTCTACAGTGTCATTTGTCAGGCTGAAGGTTTCAGTTTTGCAGAGTGACAATGAACAACAGTACCTGTTCACAGCCTCAAGCCTTAGCAGTTTAYTCCATAACCCCAAAAGAATTCTAGCTTTCAGTCAGGGATTGTCAACACAAGATTCACGCAGAGACAGGAAAGTGACATTTTAAGTAGACATATTTTACATATGCAGTTTCTCCTACAGTGGGTCATTTACCTCAAACTCCTGATGGTTCCATGAGATAACATTAGCACTACCAAGTTCTCTGTCAATATTAAATGCTCTCATCTCAGACTCAAGAGTATCTCTCAGTTCTTCCCGTGTTTTGAAGTTCCAAATCAAGTTTGATCTAGCATGATCCTGAAGAAATCTAAGAAAGAAGTTACATAGTTTAAACCCCTCAAACATTATCTGAGAGGCAGACAAGACTCACCTGGCAATCTAGAGAAGATTAGCATTAGTGGACCTTAATTAGAAGGCACTGAGTAGTGGTCTCTAGTTTGCTACAGTAATTATGGTTGTTCACTTGTATAGTGTTTTCATAGTCATGGAGGTCAGCATAGACTAAAGCATGCCTGTTGTCATCCCTTTTGGCTCAATTTGTTATCTGCATATAGTTGATGACCACCACCTATTTACCACATCTGCCAGTAAGGGCTACAAGTCAACAATAACCCAGGGCAGCAGACATGCACATACCAAGCGTATGTTTTAGACAAAAAAAAAAAAAGTAGTTCATGCAGGAAAATAGTAGTTGATGACTCAGGTGTCACAAGACAAATCGGTGGACATTCTTCAGTGGCAGCTACAAATCGGTGGACATTCTTCAGTGGCAGCTACAAAACAGCATTTGGATCCAGTCACCGGCTGAGAACAGCACTTTAATATGCAAAGTTTATAGTAGCATGTGAACCTTCCTTTCATGCAACACTTGTGCAGAACAGACTATATTTGACCTTTAGAAACATTAAGCACCAAATCAGTTAAGTTTATGGAATTTCCCCAAGCTTGCTTTCATAGAGTTTGTTGAACAGTCAGGCTTTATTAGTCTATTTAACATAACACCCTTAGCCTGTTTCAAGGCAGGCAGAAACTGGAATCAAGCCACAGCAACTCAGAAGATATTAACAAAAATATCCAGCCAGGTAATAACTTGTATCAGAGACGACCATACTGATCTTAGTATTTTACCTGTAATAGAAGAGATCCCAGTTTGCTTCTATTTTTATTCTTTGGCGTCGTTTCCTTAGTATCACTGGCTTTTGAATAATGTTCTGCAAAAGAGCCAAATTTAAGAGTTAGTAGAAAGAGATGCTCCCCATTTTCCCTTTTTTAAATAAAAAGCTGTTATTTTTTTTTTTTTTTAATTCCTTCAAAAGCCACACTAAGTTAAGTCTCATTAATAAGGTCTCCTTTTCTAGTGAGTAGTAGCAACAGACTTTCACAAGTGTTATTTACACCAAGTTAAATCATGCCAGAGAAACTTTCAGCTGTTTAACAAGTCATTCATTTAAAAGCAACTTATCCCCAAGAAAAGCTTAGTTTCCAACACCATAAGCACTCATCAGCTCCAAAGCTGATGGAGGGGAAAACCCACAACAAGAATGCTTTGCTCTTGAAAGGAAATAGCTAGACCAAGTCATAGAAGTCAGTCACAAACCTGACTTGGCCACTGAAAGGTTCCCTAGTTTGACCAAGCATGAAATCAATGTTATATTCTACATGAGGTACCACATGCAAGCAGAAGTCTGAGCAACATAATCCACACAAGTGGCAGAAGTATACAGACTCACCATATTGTTTCTGTCCTGATTGTGATGGAAAGTTGGAAGAAAAAGAAAAGGTACATTTAACAAGCCACAGCCACTGAAGTAACTCGAAGTGGTAATACCAAACTTGCTACTACCCTTTCCAAACTACACTTGCATACATTTACTGTGAAGCTAAACACCTTAGAACTCCAGATAGAAAAATGATTGTTTAAACTCAGTATCTAGACAAGATGTTTAAAGTGTAATTTGCTCTTCCCCCACCATTTTCCACATTTCTCCATTAATATATTTTGAACCTAGTCACCATTATTCCAGAAATACTACCTGTCAAAATCCTGCACCACAGTCTACATCAAACTTGAGCTAGATTTGACCAAGTTAAGGTTTTCCTAAATTAGAGCTTACTGTTACATCAGATCAAAGACAGGCATTTTCAATACTCTGCACTGCATTACTCTCTTCATTCTTCCTTGCATATATAATAGTTTGTTTCATTTCCACAATGCATAAACACAAGCTTAGTCAGGAGACTGAAGAAAGTTAAGGGAAACATCTCATAATTCAAAGTCTGTCATACAGAACATGACAATAAAATTAAAGGAAAAAAGGAGACCAACAGTAAGAACTCAAGCACTGCTTGAGCTGTCCTCTTATAACACCAGATCAGAACAGTCACTTACCACTTCAGTCTTAACAGTGGTTTTATGTACAGTCTTATGTTGCAACTTAAGCACTGAGATACCTGTCTTCAAGGTAATACTAGGCTGCTTCAAGCAGGTTCCACAACTAAAATACCACTAGCATAAAGTACATCATTTTGGATGCAAAGAACATTCATAGTTTCTTCCAAATGTAGTTTAAAGACTGGTTTTGCCATATTTCAAGGAATTTCCTATTCTCCTCTATAGTATCTCGGAAGAGATGCACATAAGCTGTAGTCCAGTTTGATAAGGTTGGCCAAAGCAAGAACAAGCTAAAGCTTAATACATATGCTGAAGGAATCCATTTGCCCACTTTACATTCCCCCTGGAACCCATTTCTAACCCAAGATGAAGAGTAGTAAGAGGCAGCGAGTTTGCTAAAAGGAAGCAGAACTATGAAGTTTCTCACATTCCTACACTTCTATTACTGTCAAACTTCCCTCTGATTTCATGGAGTTGTAGGTGTTCCTCTCTACTCTTAGTCAAGTTGCTGTAAAAAAAAAAAAAGCTTAAAACACTTTTACCTCTTTTTGTGCTATGCCCATTCTATCTCTCCAGTGCATCAAGACTAAATCCACCTTCTCTTTGGCAAATTTTTCAACTTCCTTCGCAGCTTTTCCAGCCAGTCTCTGCCACTCCGGCACTTTATTAAACTTGCCATACTGATCCTGCAGAATAAATCCTATTAGTTATTTGCAGTTGCAGGTCTATCAACATGTTTGATGCAGGTCAATGCAACAGTCAAGCGTCTGTATTAGAAAAGTCACTAAGACTGTACATCTATATAATGGAGAAGGTAAGACAGCTACATTTACTTACTGTTGCAATTTTTAAATTATCTCTAACATGCATCCTATCAGCATCTTTTTCAGGAACAGGATCAGCACTGTCAAGGTATGCCAGCAAACCTGGTGGCTAAAAAAACATTTAAAACCACTGTAAACAAACATGTGGCTAATGGAACAGAAACAATCACATTAGGCAACAAGATCATTTCTTTGAGTTAGAGATTTCAAAACAGAATTTATATTCTACTCTAAAGCAAGTATGTAAAGCTACAGCAGCTTTTTGCTTTTATTAGTGAAATGCCACCATCCTCAGAGCCATTCAATAGAGGCACATAATTTGCACATAATTAGCAGCGCTCTTGCCTATATCCCATTCCTTAAAGARGCCCTTAATGAAGCTAAGGACTGCAGGAAGAAGAGAGTTGATCCCACAGCAATATTGAGGGGGATGAATACTGTAACACTAGAATCCATCCATATCCTCCAGTATGGATTGAATGTTGCATGTGACATTAGAGATGAGATAGTCTCATTTGACTAAGCCTTCTGGAAGATAGTGACCAAGATCAGGGCAGTTTGCTCTCCCAAAAATGAAGGAACTGCTGTTTTGAATTGAAAAGTTGGTATTCTTCTAGATTTAATAATTCCTTACAACACTAATCTTTGAATTAGTTTCACTGAAGTAACTTCAGCAAGAACTTTTCAGGAGGTTGTAAGGGTGAAAGAACATGGGAAGTATCAGCCAATATATAAGTTTAGCTAGGTTATAAGCAAATGAAGTTGGACAGGCATGAAAGCACAGACAGAACTGTTGCCTTAATTTCTTACTGGCACTAAGCATTAGAGGCTATATTTACTATGTCTCCCACATTTTTGTCCTTTTAATGAAGAAAAAAAGAGAGTCAGACACCTTATTTTTAAGTTTTGTGTCATACACCATTTTTAAAAGTGGCAGGAAAGTAACAGAATACTTTCTGTTACTTGTAAGATTGTTAAGAATCTGAGATGTTTTGTACTAGCCATCAATATACGTCAAACAGCAGATGCCAGACTGCTGATCTCCCAGGCTAGACTTCCCCCTTGGAGGGGAAAAGGGTATGTGTTTACAGTATAGACTATCCCAAGTCTTCTAATACTACAGGCTTTCAGATTTTATTCTTTCTCTACTCCATATCCCAATTTTTACTCACCAAAATACGTTTCAACAAGTTCATAGCAGTTTTGTTCTCAGCTGTCCAGAGGCCAACCAAATGTCTACTTAACTGCCTGAAAAAGCCATTGAAATTAACAAACTGCAAGTTAGTACTTTAAACAGATTCTTAAACCACTAAACTGACACCCTTACCATGCTGGTGAAATGAAGATGAGCAAGAGCTTCATGCTCTTAAGTCAGTAAGAGCACAAAGCATTATATTGTTCCAGTTCAAGTATATGCTTAGCATGCTTTAAAGTGTTGCCTTTAAGAAGTTCCAGTGAAGTTAGTGGAACAGTAGCAGCACATGCTTTTCAATCTAGACCTCAAAAGAACACTTGAGCAATAGAGCAGAAACTAAACATTAATGACCAAGTGTAAGTTTATCCAGTCAATCTTAAGTTACAGTTAAAGTTCAGAGTCTAGAAGCCATCAAGAACTGTTAACTGCTCTACTTGCAACTCTTAATACCAGTTATTGGCTAGGAAAGCCTTTTTGGGAGCCTGCCTTCTATGCCAACTGACACTTTCTGCCAACATTTGTCCCTGGGGTTCTAGTACATTGAACTGAAGCATTGCCTACAAGCAAGTCATAAATAGTAGCTCCAAACAGAACTAGTATGACAGAAGGTTTCATACTAGCTCTCTCCTGAATGACAGACAGTGGCAACAAGTTCCACTTGTCACCACATTGCTTAGCAACTCCAAGTGCTTCAGAACTGTGCAGCTAGAACTTCTGCAATCTTGTATTTGGGTGGAAGTAATTGAATTATCACTCGTCTTCCTCAGCAYGCCCTCAGGCCCAGTCTCAGAGCTCGCAAGTTCTACCGAGCACTGAATTCACAGAATGATTTCTGTGTGAGGAGACTTCTCTCTCAGATGGGATGGGTGACCCTAACTGCATGCAAGATATCTGAGGTGTGCACACCAGGATTTACACAGTTGTATAATAAACTTGAACCTTTTCACAAGTTCCAGACATTCTACTTGCCTTTTCTTTCCCTGAATGTTTTCAGAAAAAAAAAAAAAAAAAAAAATCAAAACTTGAGCCTTTCTTGAGCAACCAACCTAAGTCCCATTTTGGCAATAAAATAATCAAAGGTTTATTAAGTGGCTGCAGTCTCAGCTGAAGCTTGCTCTACTTAAACATACCAGATGTTGAAGAAAATATTCTCCTAAATAACTGTAAGTTTTCTTTCCTGACCTCCTAATGTTTCTCATGTTAGCTAGGCCATTAGTTAAGACTTTTTAAAGATAATATATCAAGTGAGACTGACATACCTATTTGTAAGCATCCTCTGATCTGTGCTTATTGTAAACATAGCAGTGTGCAGGTGACGAGGTAAGGCACCTTCACTGAGGGCAAGATCTTGCATTTTGGTAGCAATCTCTTTGTCTCCTTCCTTTGGAAACAGGGCAAGATGATTACTAAAGAAAGAATCTTAGTTAAGCTGCTTTTATCTTAGTCTACAGTTCCAAGGCCTTCTTGACCATCAATTACCTCAACTAATACCCAAACCCCAGAAGCTATAGTATGATGGGCTTTAAGTGCAAGTTCTCAACAGCAACTGATCAAAGTTGTAGTAAAGCAACGGACCAGATAATGGGTAGTTATATCTATGAGGACAGTAAGTGGATAGGGTAAGATGTAGTTAAGAAAAAGCTTTTGCTCCATTTTTACTTGCCCATGTCCTACTATAGCTCCAATGACAGGAGTTGTAATAAACAGCAGAGCAARTTTTAGCTAATGTTATCAGGTGTATCAATGTAAACTTACAGATTTCTAATACCTCTATTTCAAGTGTTCATTCACTTCCATTCCAAGAAAGTACTAGATGCATTTCAGAGACATTAGCAATTGTGATACAATGAGGCACTAACTTAAGCCCTGAATTTCAACACAGGAAGTGTCGAGAGCCAGTTAGCAAGGCCACTCTGCAATAATCATGAGCAGCCCTTGAGAAGTATGGACTTGGCCCATACATCATGTGGTATGGAAACTAACAAAGTCAAACCATCCTTTGTTGAAGCAGAAAGAGCAAGAACAGAGGCTGACATCACTAGTCTGCTCTGGGACACTACTGTCTGCTAATCCCAGTCCCATTCCATCTGGCAATGCATCCCAAGGAAATATGGCCTCTCCTCCTTGAGAGATCCTCTTTAACATGCAGGAGAAGTCTGGTGGCTCTGAGGTATGTGACTGAGCTACATACAACATTAACAGCCAAACCTTGACTGCAGTATGAAAACATGCAAGGCACTGCCTAATGTCCCAACTCACATGCCTTCCAACCCCCCCAAGTGTAAGATAAAGCAAGTTGCTATATTAAACCACTCACAATTAAGCACGTGTTCTGTTCCTCACCTTCCCCACTTCCCCCCCAAGAGAAGCTAATATCACAAGCTTCTACTATTGGTAAGCAATTGCACTTCTGAAATAGACAATACATATTTAGTATGCTATCCCAGGTAACACTGATAAAATCTCACCTCTATTATTGCCTTCATTACCAAACCTGCTCCTTTCACAATTGCCATGGAAGGGTGCTAAAATAGAATGTTGACAAAATAATTATCCAAGTGCAAGATTTGAAGATTAGATCATCTGTGATTCAGTTTCCTTAACCCATCTACATGGCTGTTCTACCTCCAGTTCTGGGCAAAAGTTAATCTTTCAGTTTTGTGAAAGTTAGCCCCAGGAAGAGTTCCTATCCTATACCTTTAAACCAGCATCTCTCATGCAACTATCAGATGGACTTCACGGCACTGAACAGTAGTATATACCAGAGAAGCTAGACTAATGCGGGGGAAACTGTCTGACACAAGCTGACGCTAACCAAGAAGCGGAAGAGCATACTGTTTTTACAGAAAGAAGGCACTGACATTTTAACAAAAATCCTAGAATTCTTACAGGTTTGCTACTGAAGAGGATTTTACTCTTGTTTTGCAACTCTTAACTCTCATTTACTGAGAGAGAAACAAAAGGTGGCAGATTCTCCAAAGAGAGGAAGATCTGTGCATCTGCTGAATCTAGCTTAACATTTAACTGGTATTTTAAAGCGTTTCTAGAAACAAGTCTTAGTCAGTCTATTCTACAATGATTTATCATATCATTCACTATAGAATAACCACCTCAATCTGATATCTGAAGGTAAAGCAATAGGTCACTAAAAACAACTCACCAAGATAGAAAAGGTTTAGGCACATTAACCAGCTGAACAGTAGACAAATTTGTCTTTCAGAAGAACAAGAAAAAGTTTGTGTTCACTGACTACCTAAGGCCTCCGATAATAGTAAAAAAATATGAAATCTTACCTGAAAGAGCTTGAATAGTGTTCTTCCATTAGACGCCACCATTTCCAACAACATGTCAAACTGCTGCCCCTCAGTAGTCTCACTATATGGAGCACATAGGGCAAATGTCAGGAAGTCCAGAAGCGAACTAATTACTAGGGCACCTGTCCCATGATCCTGAAATTAGGAAAACAGGTATGTAATACAGATACAGTGTTTCTCCCCTGCCTGAGAGTATTCATGCAATTTCATTCAGTACTCGTGATGCTGAAGGTGCTCTTCCCTGTCATACCATGAAATAGTCTGCAAACAAAAGCTACAAGTTTAAAATATGCCATTATTCTGAGTATGGCAATACTCTGGTAAAGTATTGGCTTGTAGAGCATATTGGAGACTCATGACCTCGTATATTGGCGTGCTGCAAATTACTTTTTCTAGTTTTAATCACATAAGTACCAGTTTACACTATCCTTTTAGTTAAAAGGAACACGCAGTTTCCATATTAAACATGCAAACATTTGTTGCATGAGACACGTTCTGCAGTATAGACAGCTACAAATCTAACCTGTCAAGATCCAAACCTATTTAGAACAAGCTTCAGTGCCAGACATAGCTGTATTTTCTGCACTTCAACTGCAGGTACAAATACATTCAAAGATATATCCAAGCATGACAGAAGTGTTTCCCTAACAGTTAGGAAAGGCACTTAAAGAAGCTATCTGTTTTCAAAATTTGACTTACCACATGGGAATTGAATTTCTCTAGTAGATTTTCTAGAAACTTCTTCGAAGAAAGAAGGGAAGCTTTGTTCAACTGTTCCTGCCTCAAGTCGTAGTCATCATGCATGGGCTATAAAAAAAGTATTCACTATGCAGTCACATTTCAACCCTCAGTTCTTAACAGCTGTAGTCCAAAAGCCACACTCTGAACCCATAAAAAGCACATCCTACTCCAGGTTCAAGTTCAGCAGGAAATCATTGTACCACAAGTAATTTCATGTTTGAGCACACTGCAAGTTGAAGGGCAGTCCCTATTTCTACATCTTTCAGGAGACTGCAGTTCACACATTCCAAAGGGAAAGAATCTACAATTTAATACTTACACACATAAGAGCACAAAGCATGTCAATAGAGGCATGGGTTACTCCATCATTGTTCCTTTTGAGGGCTTTCACAACCTTCACTCCTAATCGTTCTCGGAACCTTTTGAAAGGAAAGCAAAACCACCAAGATTAGAGAGGAAACAAAAATCTTCGTTTAAAGATAGAAGTCTAATCAGGGACCAAAAGTGGCCTGCTCCCACTGCATTTGGCACGCCAGTACCTTGATGTTTACATAAATTTGAGATTCCTTCATAGGAAAACATTAATATTGACTTCACTGTTAACAATATGCCAAGAACATGTTCACCAAAACAAAGACGTATTTCCATAGAGGACAGTGGTAGTACAGGACACTATTCACAGAGAGACAGAACTTTATAAGTCTCGGACTAAGTGGATATGTTACTCTTCACATCATTCAGTTGCCCCATAGTCCACAGTCAGAAATATTCCAAAGAATTTTTCATTTTCAGAAGAAAATCAGGCAGTTTTTCTGCTTCCTCATGTTATCCAATTAAGACACAAACTCCAACAGCCTTACTGTAGGAGTACAACTCAACTACTAACATCAAGTTCTATCTTGTGTTGAACTGAAGATAGCAATGGCATAAACATACTTTAAGAATGAAGGACTGCCTACTTCAAGGACAGATGAAGGTGCGTTTTAGAAGTTTTTCCACTAGGAAAAACATGAAACCATATTTGACTCAAGGCAGAGAGTATTTAGCAAAAGAAGAATCAGTTTTACATACTAATGATCATTTGGGATTCTCAATTTACATTAAAGCCTGATGACAGCCTCATACTACTGGAAGCAATTGTGTACAGAGTCTTCCAGTCTTTTTCAGGAGTGAAGCTTAACTCCAATTCTCAGCTTTAAAGATAAGACATCATCAAAAGCTCAAGAACTGTTTTCACCTACTACTTCCAAGCTTGAAGAGACTTCTCACTTACTTTGGAAGCTGAGTAAAGGCAAGGAAGCCCGCTTTTGAAGCCACTAGTCGTCTTACTGCTTGGAATTGGCTTTCAAGCTCTGCATTAGATGCTGTGATATCTCCCTCTTGCGAGAGCAATGCTGTTATGGCATTATTAATGAGTTTCTCCTTGTTTTCTGAAAACAGACCCTGGTTAAGAAATAACAATTATTAATATCTTTATGCATTAACAACATCTTAAGAGGATGGTCAGAGGATTTATTCTTACATCTTGTGTAACTGCATGTAGTACCCCACTGTAGGAAATGTTAGCATTGAACCTGAACACAGCATCTGCAAAGTTACCATCTGGAAAAGACATAATAAAAGTTAAGTGCACAGTACCTGACTAAATATCTGGATGCTTTAAAGAGCACTATGAAACCATGCAATAAGCATTAGCTTACTTGGAGGAGCAGCCAAAAACCTCAGATGAAGGCTCTCTACTTCTTCATCTACAGGCATACTGAGTAAWCCCCAACGCTGGCCTTTGTGTGTGGAGGTCATTTTCACACAGACATCTCTATTACCAGAAGCTCTCACTCCATCCAACAAGCTAGCCAGGAGAGAATCTCTAGGTTGAGAGAAAGATATACGAATACAATTTAGATCAGAAAAGTGATGCCAAAGAACCAACTTATAAGAAAAACAGACAGAAAAAAAAAAAAATCAAGCACAGAATGAAAGGCAACAATACTTGGAATCTCTTACTAACACTGGTGCTAACAGTACACCTCTGGAAGAAGTCACTAACTTTCAAGTGTTCCTTTATTCACTGTAAGAACAGAACAGAGCTGTCCTACACCCAGTATAGCCAGCTGCAGCCTTTCACTAAAAGGATCAACTATAGATTATCTGTTAATGAGTTACACATGTTGCAAGCCAATTCATCCCTGTGCTTTCTGCAAAACCTCACTTAGCAGGATTAGACTGCATTACAACTGCAAGTGCACTCAGGGACTATTCTGTTGGTTGTTTTAAATAGAATCAGCTAAGACCATTTCAAGCAGACAGCTCAAAGGGTTTACAGCTTTCACATTTCTGTATCACTTAAATTGTGCTTTCTTTCCTGCTCTCAGGTATACTGCTTAACCAGGTACAACATACACAGAACAACATTCCTTAAGAGAAACAGGCTGTATCTAACTGTCCAACACCTTTACATGTTCATCAAAAAACTTCTGGACAGATTTGCTTGAAGTTGGGATGAAGGTAAAGGGAAGAGATTTCGATCCCGTAAYAAATCTTGATTTGTAAGCGGCAGATGACTAGAATAGCAAGGCTTTGAGTTARCACTTCCAAGGGTCAGAAGCTGAGAAACTAGAAGCACTACAATGGCAACTTCCATTTGAATTTATAACCCACAGGAGCTCCAGTTACCTTTCTGTTGAAGAGTATTTCCGAATTTGTCCTTTGATAAATTCAATGGTAAAAAGCTGGGGGTTTTCACAGTCACATACTATTGCAAATACCTAAAAATAAGAGGTAAGAATCACATTCATGAAGCAGTGTTTTTTATCTACTCTATAAATTGAGGCCATCTTATGTATACTATCAAATTCCTACTATTATCATCTTTTAGAGCTTCTATTTGAAGTGGTACTGAGAAAGGTTGCCTCTTACCTCGCCTAACGGTTTCAAAGTTGCAATGTTATAGGTAGCTGGATCCCGCTCAACTAAGCAAGCTTCTGTAAGAGCTAGTACTCTTTTCACAGGTTCCTTCGWAAAAGAAAAAAAAGCATGTTAGGAAAAAATTCTTAGCACTTAAGAGGAACCAAGTAAGTTCAGTTTGATACCCTTACCAAGTGTCTAGGTGTTATTTTTTGAACAACAAACTCTGCTAAAGATGTTACAGATTCATCATTGCTGTATTTTCCAAAGCGAAGATTCAAGTATTGCTCAAATTCTAGGGATTCTTTCCTTATCCGCAGAGAGATACCTATGAAGTTGCCAGCATGCTCTATTGCACTTTTGATAATTTCCTCCCTCTGCTCAGATGCAAACAGGTGCTGCAAGTTTTGAYAAGAAAAAAAAAAAAAACCAACAGGTGAAAAATATGGCATAGCTCAAGAAATCACAGTTCCATAAATAATCCTCCACTATATACCTAACAGTAGAGAATCTTCCCAGCAGGTAGGCTTGCCTTTGCTAAGTGCACAGTATAAAGAGAAGAGGTATTTATTACACAAGAGATCTACTATTAAGTTTACATTTCCCTTTCAAAAAAAAAAAAAAAAAAAAATCTACAGCAGCTATTCCTAAAGGATACCCTGCTATACATTAGCGTGCCATTAAAGTAAGGGTCTGCGTGACCTGCCTGTCCACCCCTGGCAACAGATCCTGGCAGGAGTGAGGAGCCAGAGAACCACAGTGGTAGCCCCAGCTGCTATYTGTAAGGGGTGCTATCCAGCCTTGCTAGGCAAGGTTACAGCAGCTCTAGAGGATCAATTATATATTGGTAGTTTTATGCCAGAGAAAAGCATGCTGCAGTACMAAAGACGTGGAAACCCTGATCTAGAGAGCAGAGTCCTATTTTGTTAGTAGTCACTGAGATAGCTATATTTACATTAGTAACCATGAATTAATCCCTAAAGATCATTTCAGCTGCTTGCAGCATAGTATAYAGAAACCCTTTTAAGATTTTGAAACCAACATTACACTGCAGTATTTCCCAAGCAAACCTGCTGAATATCAGATCACAGGCCTAAGAAGGAAGGAAGCATCACCACTGATCGATCTATTTCTGAATAGAATCCCTTCATCAGTTAGGTAGGTTAGTAATACTGCCTGTCACTTCTGTAACTTTGAGAAATTTCAGGAAACTCCATGTCCACATTGCATTCATATTCACTATCCAAATATAAGTAACTCGATATTTTATGCTSTGTAGTTTTTAAACATGCAATAAGCAAAAAAACCCCACACATTGCTCCCAAATATTTTAATTAATTTCCTGTGGAAAAGAGTTTTTAAAACCTGTCCACAAGCCCTGAGGCTCCACAGCTGGATCCCAAAGATGCACATGCTTCTATGCTCAAATTATGTTGAAGCTTCGTTATTAAATATGCAGCTATAAACATCCTAAGCACCATATCAAGATGTTTTGTTTAYATACTCACCAATCTACTAAATCCTCCATAGAGGATACAGAAGCCTCCCTCATAGCCAGCAATATCAACAAAGCCTTCAATGTTTCGGTAGTCATAGGAGCACAGGACTTTATTTGTTGCAGGATCAATTTGGTCAATACCTCCAGGAGTCACCTCCAGAATCACAGGTTTCCTCGTATCACTCCAGTGATGTTTATAGCAGTTATACCTCTGCAGAGAGAGCTACTTTTAGACATCTACACACACACCTTTACTACACAGCAATAGTTCTTCTCCAGTCTAGTAAGCAGTGTGGGTGTAAAGTTAAAAAAATTTATATAATTTCCCTTAATACTCTTATCTATGTTAAGAACACTGTGAATCAAATGAAAGTAGCTGTCTACCGACAAGGAAGTCACAGCTTAAACAATGCATTTTGAAGAGAGAACAGCAAACCCAAAACAGCCACCCCAAAAGGGAGTAAGTTTCTCTTGCTGCAGAAGGCAGCCTACACACAGGCTATGTGCACTGTGGTTAGAAAAGGAAATAGCTATTGCACCAGATGCTGTTATTCAGCTAATCAAGACTAAATTAAGGTAAACTTATCACTATACTGCAAATTTTTCATCTCCTGCAGTCATATTCAATTACAAATACAGACTTACTGAAATCAGCAAAAGTTAGAGGTCTGTTCTAAACTATAGTAAGACAAAGGGGACCCCCATATTCCAGCAGTGTTACTATGCTCATCACTGAAGATTTACTCTATGCAATGCTTTAAGTTACTTTAAGTGCTATCTTCTGTGACCAGAAGACATAAAACCAAATACAAATTCCAGCTCTGTATATCGCCTTATTTATTACTATATTACCAAGATACATTAAATGGCAATCTTGTCTTTAATCTGACYTACAGAAATCCTCCTAGGAAACAATATTCCCAGATCAAGTATTCAGGATGTTATGCAGAAAACAATTTAGAGTTAGAAAGTAAAATGTTGGAAGTAGTAAACATTGAATCATGAATCAAAGCTTATGTTTTTCTTCTTCCTTCTCTCCAAATAAGAACTCCATGTGGCAAAGCCCTTTATTTGAACAGTAACATTCAGAGTCTTTAAGTGTACCACCATAAGGCTCAAGCCAAGTGAAGAGAACTCAAATATTCCACTGTTGAAAAGGTTCCCAYTGCTTTTGAACAAACCCTCAATTTTCTCTTCTCAAAGCAAGACTTCAGATCCAAATTTACAGAAGCTATTTTAGGTAGTGCATATAGCACAAGCATAACATACACAAACACAGTAGAAGTTTAAGTCTTTAGATCATTTCATTAAACTGCACATGATCCAGACAAGCCAGACACTTACCCGTCCTGTGATTTTTCCTTCTGAGAAGTCTGTCCTGAATCTCTGTTTTTAAAAAAGTTAACCATGAATGAATGCAAATATGATAGACAATCTATCCAGCAGGTCTATGTTTTAAGCTGACCCTGTTTTAAGGGACTTGAGCTAAGCCTCCTTGAAGACCCACCATTCCACTGCAGTTTAATATATTCAGTATTTGTAGCTTTACTTTTATTTAAGAATCATGGACTAGTTGCTGCAACTGTACTAGATCAAGTACATTAATAAACCAGCTCAAAAGACAATTTGCTTTCCTCCTTTTTATGTAAGGAAAGAAAGCATAGTAAGCTACCACAAATGGTAATGATAACCAAGTACTTTATAGCTTGCTTGAAGGAAATAAATAAATAAATAAATAAATATCTTACCAGTGCCTCTGTAAGCAGTTCTGTTCTGTGCTCTGTGGAAAACTTAAGAGTTTCGGACTTTTTTCCACTCCCTTTGCGAAAAGTGAGACTAAATTCTGTTCCTTGTCCTTTTCCAACAGGAGAAATACTACAGATATCTCCATAAGGCCACTAGACAATTGAAAATAATTAGGTTATACTGTTAGTAATTTTAAAGCTACATCTCCACTCAAAAACCCTTAGTACCTATAATAACTGAGTTGCTGTAATAAGACAATAGCTAGCATGCTATGCAACAGCTTTAGCTTGAGCTTCCTATTTGATATTCTGCAAAGTAAGCAAGTGTCCTGACTCTCTTCAGAGACATAGCCTTACAGTAATCAAACTTATACCAGTTCATTCAGAACAGCACACCCAAAAGCTAACTAMTACTTATTGGCCAATAAAGACAAATTGCCTAAAAGTACAAAAACTACTGGATATTTGTAGAGTTAGTGAAGGCAACACCAGTTTTCTGTTATGTGTGCTTTTGTAGCAGCTGCCATCCCTTCTGGCTTTGCTGAGACCTTGCCAGACTAGACAGTTTCTGAAGACTGAATGCCACTATTCACTCTGGATGGTGAACATAAGTCAGAAGTCAACTCAAAATAGCCCTGTTCAAAGATGGTAGTTACCTGATTTGTAACTTCTAATGTGTTGGGATTGTATGTGGTGATGGCATGGGTTCCAACTGAAAAGACTCGCTTATACCTAGAATACAGAAGAGTGTTAGTTTCTCCAGAAGTCACAGAAAAACCCCATGGAACGTCAAAAATTATGTTAAGAAGCTATATACAAGTGTTAGAAAATGGATATGGAATTTTCTTTGTTAAGTTGTTAGTTTACAGTTTACCCTTATAATATGTTAAGCTCCTCTGTTCTATATATCCATAAAGGGGGCATACAAGTTAAATACTACTAAATACATTTCCTTATGCATATCTTTTCCTACGTTATTGGCTAAGTCAGGACCAAAGACTCTTGGAAATTGCACTGGAAGGTACTACCAGACCAGAATAAATTCTAAGACGACTACACAGATAGGAAAAAAGATATTCCTGCAATACTCTCAAGCATCTGTCTGAAGCTGTCTCAGACAACAGTTGTAACATGAAATAATCCAATTTACGCACCTGGTCACAATACTGGAACAAGTAAAAGTGTTACTATGGCCAAGCCTAATTTTCTTCACCTTGAGGAAAAAACTAAGACTACTAAACTCAGACTCTGTTCAGTACACAGCTAGTCATTGTACATAGATATGRCAAATAAGTTAACTGCCATAGTGCTTAACGAACAGATGTATCAAGGTAGTTGGTGGCATTTCAGGCATATCAGAAACAAGCAGCAGTGAGCTAAAGCTAAAAAATGTAGATACATCAAGTGCGAAATGGAAGCATGGTTTCATTTCCTAGACAATCTYCACAGCATACCCTGAACAAACTCTTTATATAGAGACAATTTACATATTGCTGAATCAGAAAGTTTTGCAACATAACTAACCAGAGTTTGAAACAGTAGATTATTACTAATCCCTTACTACTTGTACAAACTTCTTATTCTAGGGTACTTTTATCTGGAAGAAGTCCTGCTCAGAAAGTCAAGGCAAACCTGAACCAGAGCCAGTTCTARTAACTATTCTCTGACCAAAGAAACAGGATCTGAGCATGGATGCCTTTCTTGAACTTGAACCAAATAAAAACACTTTGGCTAGTTGTCCATATTAAAACTGATCCAGTGCAGCAATTTAAGTTTCAGTTCTAGGTATACTGTGGGTTTGCTAGGGAAAGAGCAGGATAAGATCTATCAGATGGCTGACTAGCTGATCTGGATCCGTGCTATACTAGACACTGCATCAAGAAGCAGGTCATTTCTTCCCTCTTTCTCTKCATTCTTGTGTTGCAGTCCCTTCTTCTCTCTCACTTGCCAGCTCTGCAGCACAAGCCATCATTTCTGTACAAGGTCWAACTTTGCATAGGCTTCAGATACATTCAGAGCTGCTCCCTCATGTTATTTGACCTATCCTCCCTTCTCTCATAATAGCAAGGCCAAGAGCATCTGTTTGACACAGTCAGTCTCACAAATTTCATTCCCTATCATTTCCTACTATTATTCAAACAAACTGGTGCAAGTTCAAGCCATTACTGCCCCAGAGGAGTTTATCTAGGAATTAAAGCAAGCGCTTACTTTCTTCAAAGCTTAGAAAAATCTGTAATATTGAAGTGACCTGCCACCTTAAAGATGTTTAATCCATTTGAAAAGCCTATTTGTTTTTCCATGTAGTTGAACTTTCCTTATTTAAGATACAGGTCAAGAGAAGTCGTAGTAATGAAACGGAACATTTGAAGTTACTCTAGCTGCTMATAATTCCACTATATTCAGTCTGTCAAAGAATGCTCCAGTTCTTAGATCATAAGAAAATCCTTTGAATAAACCAACTGTGCAACAAGAGGAGAGGGAACAATTCAGGTAGGTATTCTGTCTTATATAAAAGAAAAGATTTGATCTTATATAAAAGATAATGATTTACAAATAAGGCTTGTTTATCCTGTTCTAAAGAACTTAAACGTATCACAAGTAATAAAGCACTTTATTACTTGTTTAAGATTTTGTTTACTCAACTAAAGAGCTTTACAGTCCTTTGTGGCAGAATAAGGATCTGCAATGATCACACATAATTGAAGACCAGTTTCCAAACATTATAGCCCCTTCCTTTTCTCCCCTCACGCTCAAGCCAGCATTTCAAAATCTAGGAAGCATATATATTATCCAGCATTCTTAAAATGTGGTGTGCCAAGGAACACAAGACAGAACAGCCGATTTGCCAAGTTACCATTTCCTTCATCTTCTCTCCCTAGGCAAATTCAGAAGACCCAAGTCTTGTTGCACAGACAGAGCAGACTCAGAAGTCAGTTCTTACACGGGGCCTAAACATACTCTTGTCTAGAACTTCAGCTTTAAATATGTAGAAAGGTCCTTCCAGGCCTTGAAGACTTTACCATTAATTATCTCTTAAACTACTCTGCAGTACAGTCTAATGCAGGCTGTTTTGAGAAGAAGAATTTGAAGCAAATGTCCTCTTCCCAGTAAAAAGGCTATTGCCTAGTTTCTTCGAAGCACGGTAGAAGTCAGAAGTTATACTTTTTTTAAATCAGGATGAACCTGGTAGACAAATTTTATACCACCACACTCAAGAGAAAGACAGTGTTCATTAATTTCACAGAACTACAGATCAACACTGGAGCATCATCATCTGTACTACTAGAAAATACTTTAACTGCTGTGCACACAGCCCATATTCAGCAAAGTGACAAATGATATGAATAGTCAAAGTGATTCAGGCTCATTTAGCACTACACATTAAGTTACTGCCTTTTTTTTTGTTATCCATAGATTATACTGAGAATGTGTAACTATGAACTGAGTGGACTTAAATGTTCAAATATAAGCTTACTAAAAACCACATAAGCTTCTCCTGCAACACAACAAAAGGAAACTACTCACTAAATACTCCTTTCCCCTTCATCATGTGAAAAGTACCATTGAGTTTTTAAACTAAGTCTCTGTTCTATACTTTAGAATTAGTTTGAAGTTCTGTAAGACTTCATAGTTTATCAGAATGCTACCGTCAAAGTTTAAGATCATACTACTCTAAYTTCAACAGCTTGCATCATGTAGGAACAGGCTCTTTAATGGAAGGCATTGTGCAAGAGAAGCAATCTGAGTTCTACATATTTAATTTTCACCAAGTGGCTCAAACCATATGCACATTAAATTTGCACATATGCCACAGAAACTTCAGAGGAAGAGACCAAGTATTTTCTGTCAGATGACAKAAAAATTAAGAGGGACAAACTGTTCTAACATCCTACCCCAACATAGTATCTTAGTATTACTAAAGGAAACAGTTTATTCATCCATGCCCACAAAACCCAAAAGCACRGATCTTAACTCAGGTAGGACTCAATTTACACAAGTATCAGCTAGAATTCTAATGAAGTAAAACTAAATATTAAACTATATTTCAAGTCAATCAACAATGTGTCTTGGTAGAGGAAAGACTTTGCCCTCAGACAGCTGCTCAGTCTACTCTGGACTCTGAACTACCCAGGGCTTTAATTTTTGCTGACAAAAAGGCAGGAAGCTCTTTGATTAGACACTGAAGCAATCTCATGGTTCTTCAAAGCACAATTGAGAAAGACCTGTGTCTGCCACTCCTTGCAATCCCATCCTCCTTTCCTTCCCAGCATTCCCAATCTTTGATAGGAAGAATTCATGAAGTATCTATCAGCAGACAGCCAAAAAAAAAAGCCAGTTTCAACTGGTCAAACAGATTCAGACTTCACCTCTCAGTATAATTGTTAGAATAAAGCAGTACTCATGCTCCTGAGATGCAGATAACATACCCTCTTTGTTCTGTTGATGCTTAGATAGCAAGGAAAAATCCCAGTTCCACATCACTATTATGCATGTGAGAAGGAACAATGGGTAACGATACTAAAGAAAGTCCTATGAAGCTCTAAAAAGTATTCAAACGCAGTACAACAGATACCAGTTATGATAGTTTAATGGTTAGTTTTATTAGAAGTTCCCTAGCTTTTGCAGACAGAAGCATCACTGAAAATTCATTTTTAGATCCAAGACCTCCATTAGGGATGAAGTTTATTTCTAGTAACAGAAGTCTTCAAATAATCTCAGTTAGTAGTTTAACAGATAATCTATTACACAACGTGTTAAGTATATGTGTGGACTAGTGACCGTCATCTATTAAAGTAGGTAAGACATTACTCCTCCAAGAACCTGTCGTGAGAAGAAGCATTTCCACTTTAAAATTAGTGCTTTATATAGTAAGTTCAAGAGACTCAGAAGCTGAGTAAGTCAGGTGGTCCATTTCAGAGCTACACTGAAGTGTGGGAACATGTGCAGAGGAAGGCTAAAATGCAATCTTTAAAATCCAAATTGATTCTAGTGACGACACATTCAGTTCAGAGACTGACCAGCAGGAGCCTTTAGTTCAATTTTMATCCATCAATACAGGAACTATGCAGTTAAATCCAATAATGGAGAGGAGAAATGTCACACAAAACATTAAAAAAAAAAAAAACCAAACAAAACTTCAAACTACTTACTTTCCCCTCCATGAATGTTTTGTTGTGTAGAAACAAGCAAGATCTCTGTTTTCTCTAATTATATTCATTCTGTGCCAAGACCTGAAAACAAAAGAGACATCCTGTTAGTACTCATGATTTTCATTTAAAACCAAAGTTCACTAATCATCAATATGCTTCAAGATAAAAAGACTTTGTTTTTAAACACTCAAGTCACTGCTTTGTCAATTCCTCACAAAAAATATTAGGAATACTTATGTTTATCAAAGAATGCATGGACTAAGTTGCACATGGAGTTGAACATGAATTATCAGTTTCCCCACTGATTTTGTTACACTAGTTACTCTTCAACAGTACCAGGTTACAGTAATTTATGCTCCATTATTTGCCATATTATTGCAATCACACTACTCCTGCTGCACCTTTGTGCATTCAGATTTAAGTGTATTTTATGTCATCTCCAGAATGCTTAACTTCTGAAAACTGTGTAATATCAAACTGATTTGAGCACCCTGCATCCATAACTCCAGCTAAGCCAGATTCCTACTGCAATTTTTAAATAAGCAGCAAGGAGAAATCTGGAGAGATAGAACAGCTTATTTTCCAGCCTGAAACGGAATTTGAAGTTGAGAAACTTACTTATTAGCCAAGCATTGTGATTAAAGAGCTGACTAAGTACCATTTCTGTGCTGTAAAAGTTTAAGCAATCCCACCACTAACATCCTGACATGCTTATTTCACACATTAATATCTATTCCCTAAACACATGCAGGAATTTAGTGAAACTTGCCCACAACTGCTTGACCRGATCATTGCTTTAGGAGCTGCTAAGTTCTAAGGAATGCTTCTTAACACTAAACACTATCTTCCATGATTGAAACGGACGCATATTGAGCACTTGGGAAATTACCTTCCCWTTTACTTCACTTTGCTGTTATTAAATATACAAGGCACTTAAGTGGACATACCCTGATGAAGTTGCAAGACTGAAGTTGTCACTCTCAGTTTACTGCTACAGCATTAGTTCTATTTTGGAATGTGTCAAAGCAGGCTTCCCTGCTCTTGATTACAGACTGGTGCTCTCTCAGGTTCACACCATTAATGTGGTGGTATACCCAAAACATCACACACTTAAGAAGCTAGTCTGCAAGAATTCATATTCATAGCTTGCCTGAAGCAATGCTAAAGTAATCCAATCCCAGTCAGTACCCCACTAAAAGTTAGACTACAAYCCCAGTTACCTTTTTACATTCAGCTAACTCTACTTGATTTGGTAAAGGAAGATTTCTCACTTTGAGATGGATGACCTGTAACATTAGCTCATTGCTAATTTCTACCCTCTACAACTTCAGGCTATTTTCTTTCTGAGCAAAGACTATAACAGTTACGTAGTCATGAACATGAAGAATGGATAGCCTGACTAAAATGAACTTGAGAATTCCTTCCCTCAGGTGAAGAGCCAGCACAATCATCACTACCTACTGAAGAGAACTTGTGGTACTGCCTCTGGAAAAAGACAAAAGCAGTATTTACGTATTTCAATGACTCAATCTTTGAGTCAAGCTTTCAGAGTTAATACACCATTGACTTGTGGCAAGTCAAATTCTCTAAATCCAGTTTTTGGAAGCAAAGTTTCATGAGGGGTAAGACATTCAACAGCATTATTCCTGAAGTTCTCYATTTTGACTGGTTTAAGAACTACGTTGTATTATTATTGCCGAAGACAAGCATCTCTCTTTGAGCAAACTACACAGATCTTAATTAATACTAGCACACTTCAGATCTGATAATTTTGTGTTTTAAAGTTATCTTTCAGAACGAAGTGCCAGATACTCAATCTTCATACCTCCCTTTTTAAGTCCTTTTCTTGACATTGACTAATGTATTAGTAAAAATAAAAGGCTTATAACAAGACCAGCTCCACTAAATATGGGATTATAAGATCCATTTATCTGTAATTCCAGTTTCACCAACACCAGACTCCTCTGACCAGCTCTATTAAGTCTCTATTAAGACCTGAACACCACCTGCTTTAGAGTATTTAAGGCAAGATTCTCACACTTGCCAACATCTAGTCTTAATAATAATAATAACAGAACTGAGAAACACTCATTTATGAACTACCAGCAGCCTCCATTAATTTTAACACCAGCATCTAACTAGATTCAGGATATTGATACATGAAGTATTGTACATGCAGTGGAACTGACAAATGCAGTGGAACTGACAAATGCAGTGGAACTGACAAATGCACTAGACTGCTTTTTTGTTTAGATTAAAACTATTAACATCATTAAGCTTTGATGCTTTACTCACTGTGCTTCTCGACAGTGATTATAATTTTCTCCCCCACAGAGAAGACTAGCACAGAGGCAATATATGCCAAAATCTAGTAACAATTAATTATTGTACACATTTTCCTGCAGTTTAACAGAGAACAAGGCTAACAATAGCCTAGTGTTCTGAGCTGCTATCTTGAAGTCCAGCAATCATTTTTCAGTTGTCTTTGGTTCCACAGTAAAATCAARATGAAAAAATAGTTCATGCCAAAGACAAAGACATTTTAGAAGAAACAAAAAAGTTATCTY
The DNA here is from genome assembly GCA_030449065.1 of Oceanodroma leucorhoa. Taxonomy (NCBI): domain Eukaryota; kingdom Metazoa; phylum Chordata; class Aves; order Procellariiformes; genus Oceanodroma; species Oceanodroma leucorhoa. The sequence goes on from JASVER010000053.1 coordinate 1,610,470, forward strand.
CCTTCACTCATTCTTGTAGAATCAGCGTGGCATCACTCTTACTACGCTACGATACATTGTAATTTTAGTACCCCAGATAGTATAACCGCTGACTTTGCAGAGCACATCAGGTTTTATTATTAATCAAGTTTAGCAATATTGCCAGTATAAGCTGTAGTGGCCTGCTTAGTCATATCATACTAATTTCCCAAAATAAGAGAACATKCTTATTCTATTGTCACCTTTACATCTTCTTCCTGTATTTAAGATACCTTTAAAAAGTTGACTGACTTGACACACAAATGGATTTAAATTTTTATTTTACTCATAAAAGCATCCGGACAATAAGGCCCCAATTTTAATGATCATCTTACTGTCCTGGGGTACCCGATTATAGAAAATCACAACTTCAAAGGTTATTTTGAACATATTGTGGCACAGCTATTGGATATCCCATACTCATGGTTCTCAAAGGTTTAATACTAGAGAAACACCTAGTTCAGTTGTTCTATTTCTACTGGAGCAGAGGCAACAAGTACTTTGAAAATAGCAGTTTATAAACATGTTTCATCTGGTTGAGAGAGAGAGAGCATGCTGAATGCAAAGTATAGTCAAATAATCTGAGGATCCTGCAGGCAAAACATTGTTCATGACTTGCAACTTCTTTTGGGAACCTAACTAAAGCACTCCCCCAATACCTGGATACTTTAATTAGCTTTTTCACAAGGCAGAAATTCAGCAATACTTTCCTATTTGGTTCTTGTAGTACTGTAAGTAGCAGTGAAACAGCTTTTGGGGGAAGAGTTGAAACCACGTTTTTGTGTTGCATGTACCAGATATAGCCACCCCTAAAATTAAAGGGCCTGAACTGCTGCCAGGACTTCCCCCCACTTCAGAGTTTAAGYCACATGAATAGGTATGTTACACAAGCTGTGTTCAACTTGCATACACTTTCCACTTTTCCAGGATTTCACATTCTTTAGACAAAATTACCATCTGGGATAACAGAAGCTATTTCAGGAAACAGAGACAATTCAGTCTCAAACTAACAGTTGAAGAGTTAGAAACAAAGCTGTGACCTTGCAGGCATCAAAGCAATAGGCATAGCTGTAATTACATGTAAGCATTCCCCATTTAAACATCAGAACATTTAAATGTTTAAAGTCAGAAGTTTGGACATGGGTTCAAAGTTCARTGCAGAATTCAGACTGACCTTTTTCCTGATCATATTACTCTCCTACTACTACAAAGCTTCCRTATCTTTACATGAAGGTTTAGCCTATGCTACAGTAGCACTTCAGAGCCCCAAACAGGATTATTATTCTATTCCACTGCAGGGAGAAGGAAGAGAAATGCTGATAAGAAACTGAGAATTCTTTTAAAAATTTATTCCAGCAAGGCTAAAATACAAGGTAAAGTTCCTGGAAAGTCTATACTACACAGGGACAGATACACACATCAAGTTCAAGTGTGACTTTCCTGAGAGAGAGAAGACATACCAAGAGGATAAAAACAGAGACCAACTGGAAAGAAATGAGAGCAAGGCACTGAAAAAAAATCAAAGGTTCTGTTAATCTGTGGTTCTACATACCTACCTTTTAGCTTAAAGGTCTGGAGCCTGATTTCCAGTCATCTACTCATCTGTAGCTTTAAAGGCATTATTTAAACAAATGAGTTTTTCTGCACTGAAATGTTTTAGCTGTCTAGGTTTCATCTGCCTCTTTCACTGCTGTGTGTGCTAGCTGGCAGAGTTTTGCCTTCAGACAAATTTTAACAAAAACTAAACTTTTTCCTCTTCCCTAAACAGTACTCTGCTCTTAAAGTGCTACAGCCTAATTAGCTGTGGAAACTGATATTTCTTAATCTGTTGTGCAGGAACTCACAGCCCTTTTTGTATGAGGAGGAAGAGATGAGATCCACCAGATCCTTAAAAGAGGATTAGTGCAGCCTGCCTCAGTGATAGCAGCATCACCACCTTCAGTGGTCCAGGATGCAAACAGGCTGAGAATTTCAACCTTACTACTACCAGAAATGACGGTGACTACATTAGTGTCCATCCTCCAGCTGACTGCTCCCATTCCCTCACTGAGGACCAGTGCTGAGGATAATCAGAATCTTCCACAGTTGTTTTTTTCTTTTCCATCTATATCAGAATTCTGCTGTATCAATGAACCAATCTGATTCACCAGCTAGACAGGTGAGTATCGGAACAAAAGGGTTTACTCACTAATGGGGGGGAGGGGGAAGAGAGAAAAAAGAAGTGCTCCTTTCAGTCATAGTTTAGCCATCTTGTCATATTTCTTCAGAATATTGTTCTATTTTAAGTTTTATTAGTGAGGTAGGATAATCGTTAAGTTTTTTTTGGCACGAGAATTTTTTTTGGAGGCAAATTGAGAAGTTAAACAGTTGAAGGTTAACACTTCAAGATAGGGCTGAATGCCAGCTGAAGAATTATTTTATTAAGTCAGTAAGCTTCACTTTCTTAGCTTCAAACACAAATTAAAAGTCACCTGCTCAGTCTGAAATACAAATCTGGCCCTTAAGACCAATMCCCAGCATACCGCTTAAAATCTGGAAATACACAGTGATTCAGTCCCTCAGGACAAATACATGTTTGGAAACTATGAAAAATACCACATGACACCCAGAGGAGCAAGCAATACATATGAAATAAGTCTTTTTATAAATTTATTCCAGCAAGGCTAAAATACAAGGTGAGGTTCCTGGAAAGTCTATACTACACAGGGACAGACAATCAGCTCTCAGTCTCTAAACACCTAGAAATTTATTGCAAGTGGAAAAAACTGTCAGTAATAATGGAAAGGAGTCAGTAATTTCTGGTTAAGTGTTCTGGCACTTGGCTGCCTATAGCAGGCAGAAATTAGACCAAGATGCATATCTATAAACCRAAGCAGGCTAGAGCCAAACATAGTTTTGATATCTGTAATACTGGTCCTGTTATTTTGAACTAAGCCCTGGCAGACTGTTTGAACAGCATTTTCCTAACTCAATTCAAAGATGAAACTTGAGTCACTAGYAGTCCCTTCGACATGCAAGTAGCCTACGTAGACAATCTTCTAATTATCAAGAAGAAAAGGCTATGACTTCAAAGAACTTAAGTTCTATAACATGGAATATTTTCTGAACTACAGTATTATTTAATCAGTGCTAGGTAATAGGAAACAAGGCAGCTATCTACTCAACTTCATCTTCTCAGACTCACTGCCACAGATCTTATTTGTGAAAGAGCACAAGAGAAAAAGGGAAAATACATTTCAGTTTACATTAAATTCAAAAGCAGCCRCAGAGCAGAGAATAAGTGCATTAATAGGAAGACTCCAAGTAAACTTATATGCCTATGCTTCCCCCCAAGCAACAGGCTCAAACATACCCTTGGCCTGAGAGCACTACACGGAAAAACAGAAAAAACACATTCCCCCCCTCCCGCAAACTGAAGCACTAAGACAACATATTTTTACGGCCCAGAGCTTGGCCCTCAGTAAAGACACAGCTAACAAGGTGCAAGCTCCACGCCACCTGACAGGAAAATCTATCCCAAAGACKGCTGGCAACTCACTGCAGACAGAAAACCATTTAGTACGCCTACTTGTTTTGACTTTCAGAAAACAAAAAGCAAGTGAAAAGCATCCATGGGAGAAATTAAAGAACTCTTAGAAAAATAAGCACATTAAGGGTAGATTTTCTGAAAGATACATTTAGTTCATGCTCATGCTCTTCAGGCGTACCATTACCACTCAAAAAAGAAATAAAATCTCATCTCTGTGAGAGCAAGTCTCCTGCTCATCTCTCCCACTCTTCATAAATTATTTCCCAAAGCATCTCATGATGGGTGTATTTTGATCTGAGGCCAGGAGCAGAAAAATAACGTATCTTTTCTTAATGGACACACTAGTACTCATCTAGGAAAGAAAACAGATTCTGCCCCGCGGCTGCAAAAGCTGCATCAGGTGCAGAGCACCTTCAGTGAAGCACCAGGCAGGCTGAGGCTAGAGAAAAGCCCAACCTCTCCTCTGCTGGGAGATACAGGAAGAGAAGGGCTTGAGAGTGGCTTGTAATAAAACAGGTACCACACCTGGGGATCAGGGCCGCACAGGCCGGCTGCTCACCGCCCCAGGCCACGGGCGCCCCCCAATGCCCGCCTCTCACTCCTCCACGGCTGGGGCAAGGAGGGGGGGGCTTCGCCGGCGGAAGCATCTGCCCCCAGGCGGCAGAGCCCTGCCCCCGCTCCCTCACAGCCCCAACGGCCGGGCGCGCCCCCCACCCACACGGCCTCCAGCCTAACGGCCCCGCCCGGGGCTGTGGAAGGAGGCGGGGGTCGCCGTCGCCTCCTCCTCCTCATCTCCCCCGCCGCTGGGATTTACCTGGCCGGGGAGCCCGCGCTGCCCGGACCTGCCCCCACCAGCACTGCGCTTCCCGCCGCTGCCGGCGACAAGGGCGAAGGGCCACTGAGCGGAGCCCTCGCCCCCTCACCCTCCACCTGGCCAGGCGGCAGCCGCTACACCGCTCCAACTCTCAGAGTCTGGCGCTGGAGGCCGCCATCTTAGCTCCGGCAGCAAGACCGCCCTCTCGACGCAGTCGCCGTCAAGCCCGGSGCCGTCACGGGACGCGGTCAGCTGATATACTTTCCTCCCGCCCCTTGCCCCCTCCGCTGCCCTGCCCTGCCGGGAACCGGAGGGCGAGGTGTGGAGGGGTAGGGGGATGGCTCCGTGCGCATGCGCAAAGCCGCTGGCGCGCAAAGTGCCCTCTGCCTTCCCCATCACCTCAGGCCTTGGGAGGGCGTGAGGGGGTGGGCGGGGCCGGCAGGRGGCAGGCTCGCGCGCGGCGGGAGGAGGTGCTGAGGGGAGAGGTTGGGGCTGTGGCTGCAGCGGGGCTGGGTGAGGCGTTTGCACAGGGCCGTGAGTGGCTCTGCTCGTCTTTTTGCCCTCTGTTGTATTTTAACAGATTTTAGTCTGTTGGTCTAGACTAGATCAACTAGTCTGGGCTAGCTGGTAGTTCCCTAAGTGCCCAGCTCCTGGAGTCTTGTGATTRTGTAACTTTGRGGATATGGGCAGCTGCACCCCTGCCAGTTTTCCGTCCCTTCGGAATCCCGGTACTGCATTTTTGAGGCCTGGTACTGGTTTCATGCTCATCACAGAAGTATGTAGCAAACGAGAGAGGTGCTTTAATTACATACGAAATGTTACTAACCTGTAGTCTCCTTTTTGAGAATATATGTCATCAAGCCACGAAAAATGAAAAAACAAAGTACACTTTTTAATTACACGTATTATTTGTGTGATTGTACAAATAATGTTAAATCCCATATTAATGTAGCTGAACCACTGATTTGTGTGGTTGGTTAACCACCSTTGAAAGTTTTTACAGGACTCTTAAGCTCTCTGTCGACTTCCCATATTCTGTACCGGACATAAGATTTCCCACAGATGTTGTAAACTACAGCAGCATTATAACACCTTGCAATGATCGCCTTAAAATGCCTAAAGATTGACGTAAATATTTTGAAAYACGACTCACATTAGAACACTTGAGCTTACCATGCCTTTCCTTTAAAATAGTGTTCTTAAAGTCTGCAAATGAAGAGAGAATTGAGGAACAAATTATAACTGGCACTAATTATCTTGGAGAAAAAATAAGATTTAAATCACAGGAAGTATATTGCTATTTTTTAATATCCTTTTCATTGTCATATAAACTATCCTTCATGTCTTATATTTTACATAAGATTTAAATACTAGTAAGTCATTCTTTTGATAACTCTAGTCCTCTGAATYTGAGGCACAGTGGTAAAATAGCACTAATAGGAAAATAACATTACTCTGGGGAAGCTGATAAATTACTTTTGGTCACAGAACTTTGAGGGGGAAAAAGATTTAATGTTTTMTTAACATACTAGGAATTGCAGAAATCTAATTTCAGAGGGAGGTGATATGATTCAGACGACTTTCTTTGGCTGARTTCATGGAAGAGTTTTTAGAGGGGCTTAGAGGGATTTTCTCCTGTTTTTGTTGATTAGTTAGCTTGGAGGATTTTTTTGTTCAGGGGGGTTATATTTTGTCTTAGTACTTTTTTTGTATTGTTAATATAGGTAGGTAAAACACAGCAATTAAAGCAACAGCTTGCTAGATGTTTATTACTTGAGACCAAAGAATGACATTTGCATAATGAAATTGGTGTAACAAACTAGGAATCAATATTTTTATAGCCAGATTTTAATCAGGCAACATAGATTATATTTCAGTATATTTATTCAGCTCAAGCTAGTTTTTCAGTAATAAACTATGTGTTTACCTGTCTGTTTTCCTTTATACACTACCTCAATTTTTGGACATGCTTTTGCGTAAGTAGTGATGTTAACTTTGGTTATAATGCAGAAGAATGAAAAAAGGAAAGGAGGATACAGATTAAGAGTGAGAAAATATGAGAGAAAGTGAAATAATAATTTTGAAATTATTATTCAGAGAAAAAGCACACCAGAAAGGTATGTTTAGCAGTTCAGGCAGGAAGTTATGGAAATGATACTGTGCAACATGGTAAAATATCTTTCAGAAATTAAAGCAGATCAGGATTTCATAACTTTAATTGTAAAGCGTGTGTGAAATTATAATTGTGTGCAAACAACAGCATTCTAGTTTTCTTGATAATTTTTCTTGTGAGATGATATTACTAGATGTTTTTAGAGATAGATCCTTGTTTTTCTGTTTACCTAAAGGTTTGTGGAAAGCCTGGAATACAAAAATTGTGTTTTTAACACCATMTTCCAATCTTAAAGTTTACAATTTTCTTTTAAAAAGCTATTAAAAAGAAAGTGAACAAAATCGTCACTCCATTAACATCAATGGGGCAGTTTTATTATTAGCTGTGACACGGGTAGTGTCTCACCCGTAAGTTTTCCCAGTCACTTACAGAGTCAGGAGCCATATTAGAGCCATTTTCATTAGTACAATAAGAATAACAAGGCATGGTTTTGATGCCTTCCTGAAAGATAAAATATTAAGTTGCTTCAGTCCGCTTCAGTTGGAGAAGAGAACTCATCTTCATTACTTCTAGATCTTTCATCTGAAGAAGTACTGCAAATGTCAATCTGACCTTGTCAGTTTAAATACTGTCATTTGCAAAAGAGTTCAGCCCACCTCCAGTCTAGAGAGCAAGGTCTCTCCTTACCATCCAATTATTGAAATCCGGAAGGAATTAAGAGTTCCAGTCCACTACTAAATAATTAACACTCCACTGGACTATTTCTGTGATCAGCACCTAATCTGAAAGACTGTGGTTTAGGATGGCTGAATTCTTCAAGCACACTACGGAACAGATACAGTAGAGAGCCAATGCTAGGATTCTCTGCAGCAACAGTAAATACAATGATTGTAGATACAACCTATAATAGCAGAGCTCCTATTATTTTTAAAACAAATATATTGTGGTTTATAGCAATAACAAAGAACAAGTTTCTACCCAGCCTGCATGCAGCGAGCAAAGGACAGATTAACTCCCTTTCCCAGTACTGTCTCTAATGATGGGGCAGAATTTTGTGTCAGCTTTCTGGAGAAAGAAGAGATTCCTCCACCCTTCCTTGTCTTACAAGAAACAAGTTCTTAGTAGAATTGGGAATAGTTACTTCACCTTCTTACTCACAACATATTTACAGCGTAGGAGGGTGCAGGACCATCCACTCTGAGACYGCCTACTGTTTTTCTGCCATAAAGTGACGGGGATCTATCCAGTCTTCTTAAAGATTGTATCTAAGTGATACACTACAGCTTAGTATAAATTTAGGATAATTAAGAGGGGAATATGCTTAATAATTGTATTTTTTAGGTCACCAGATAACAATAACAATAATACTTTGATGCCTAATTATAGGACTTGACTGAAAGATTGACAGAAAGATTCTCAAAGGGACAAGGGGGACATAAGTGTATGAGTCCCTCCTGAAACCAAGAAAGTACGATGCCTTTGAAAACCTCTCTTGTGAATCTTGTCACTTTTACTCCTCATTTGTTGCAGATGCCAAAATACGGGTTACACAGAGGGCCTTCTGGGAATGAGACCCACATTACTGCATCGGTCTTTGTTCTACTCTTTGATATCCTGAAGGTGCATTAAGACTATGCTGACAATTTACCAGCAGTTCAAAGCTCACATCAAATTTTTATGTATCTTGACATATTTTGTCTAAAAATAAATGCAGATAATATTGATAATTTATCTTCTCTGTGAGATTAATTGAAAGGTAACTTCTGGATGCTCCCTATTAATAATTCTATATTTCCTGATAGRCTCGTTAAATGATAACTTGTTTGTTATCTCAGCTAATAGCTTGATAATAACTGCAGCCTAAGCTAATTAGCTTCATGATACTGTTACTGAATTTTGTTGAATTATTAATAAGGAGCATCTTCATTACAGTGATTCATGCTAAACTGCGTGCATATTCATACCATTCCTTTAGGCTACAATAAGCCCTTCTCTTGTTTGGATAAGCCTTTCATTTTGGCATTGACATACATGCAGTAAATACTGCCATATTAACTTTTGATCTTTTCATCCACCTATAGCCCTGTATAACTTGGTCTTTTTGATGTGTCTTTTGAAGATAATCTGCAGATTATCTTAACTCTTTTACCTTCCAAGAGGTAGGTTTCAATATTAGTTGCAATCCAGTCTTAGTGGTTTATGTGGGTACATCTGGTGTAAGTACAGTGAATGTAATAGATTTACTTAGTATCTCAGATGTCATTTATAGTACCATGARTCTTTTCATGGGCCTTAATGGCAATGGGCAATGACATAACAATTATTAACAGAATTACATTGTTTAAAAATGTGTGCTTATATTTTTTCAAAGGAAAAAGTAAAGCAGAAATACATTTTTATTGCATGTAAAAGGAAATAGCAACTGTTTCATAGAAAAAGTCCATAACTACCTTCTCTTTTGACTGCATTTAGCCAGGTTGCATACATCTCCGTTCACACATGTTCAGTGGAAACCTTGGTAAAATATGACAATGAAAATTTCCAAATACTTAGTTCATCCTGAGGATGCTTCATCTTAGTATTGCAAGTCTGCTTAAGGTAACTGCTCTTTGAAATACCTGGCTCTTGGGGACCATTTTGTGATAGAAGGTACTGAAGATGTCCTAGTCTTTTTGTCTTCCCACTGTTGACACACAGCCCATGCAGTGGGATTGCCTAAAATACAGAGAGACATTGAAGAAGGAGTAGACTGTAAGAAGGGCAAGGGGCCTAGGCAAAGAAGAAATTGGAGCATAGGAAATGAAGATGGGAACTGGAGAGCAGGTGCTAGCTGAGGCCAATATGGTAGGAGTGGGTTTTGCATATGGGAATCATAGGATGGATAAAGCTCTTGGAACAGCTGAGAGGGGAGAAGGGGAGTGACCAGTTAGCTTCAACAGGCTAGACCTGAGAACTGGGAAGATAGGAAGAGCTGTGAGGCTACGATTTTGGAAAGTTTGAAAAAAATATACTATGAACACAAGAAGCACTTATGCAGGGAGGACTTTTTCTCTAGAAGGCGGGTACAGACAACCCACAGAAGAGGGAAAGTGAAAGGAGAAGAGTAAGGAGAGAAACACCTAGATCTGGCATAGGTAAACACTGTTAACGATACAAGTAGCTGAGAGGAAAGACTGGGAATGGCTAGAGAAGGAGACAGGGTCCGAGCTGAGGAATACTGTGAGGAATAGGAGCTGAGTCAATGTAGGATGCTAGGAAGATTCAGATGTAGAAGCAAGTAGAGGGAGAAAGGGCTTAGCAGAGCAACAGGCTGAAAAAGAGGGCAAAAGAAGCAGTACCCACAATAGGCTGCTAGAATAGAACTCRTGGTTTCTCCAGGATGACTCCATCTGAGAAACCTGATGCCCAAATGTATTTAACATCCTCTCTAGTGGATGTCAGCTTAGTTCTGTTGCTAGTTACTGTTAGTTCTCTTGTCAGAGATCAGTGTTGCAGATCTGGATGTGGTATATGATATAATCCCACATCATAATTATGTGGATTTTTTTTAATAAACCTAGAGAATTATATATCTACACACATAAACAGCTATGCAATATTGACACTATAAAACCAAAAGACTTTAAGAGTTAGAAAATTCCAGAAGATTAGGATTGCCTTTGCAAATAGTTGCATGCTTACTTACCTTTTTTTTTGCATGGGAACTTTGCCTTATTCACTCCACAAGATGAAAGGACTCATTCAATCAACATGTATGCGATACCGTGTTCTATGCACATTGCTTGGTTTGCTGGCCCAAGATATACTTAGTGTATGCTATACGAACTCTACAAGCTCCAGATGTATTAATTTCCATATGGACATTTCTGTGACATTCTTCAGTACACTTCGGCACTCAGTACTATCTGAGTGCTCCAGGAACACGAATTAATTTATTTTCACAACATCCTTCTGTTTCTAATATTTGACTGGTTAAAAGTACATTAATGTTTCTTTTTCTGTATATTCTTGTGTATAATTTCCAAGTATCCTAGCACAAGCTTTAAAAATCACGTATCTCTTAGCAAAAACAGTCCCTCTGTAAAAAAGCAAAATTGCTATTTGATTCTCCCCCTGTCTCTTTTTGTGGACAGTAGAACCAAAACAGATGGTAGTCTACACTGCAGACTTATTCAATGTGTTGGTCTATATGACACCATGCCATCTTTTACATGCTTTACATATTTGAGAACATGCTCCTATCTTATGAAATTCAAACACTTAAGACTCTGAATTGTGAATTTCTTTGTCAATTTATCTGTTAAAGGTGGATTCTTGTGGAAAGGACTAAGTTAAATTTAAATACTGGCTCAGGAATAGGAATGCTACTAATTTGAGAAACTGGAGGTTGACAGAGTGGCCAAAAAAGAAAAAACTGCTTCCAAAAAAGTGACTTTGAACACTGTTCAAAATTTTTCAGGAGCAGAGTGAATTAGTGGGACAGTAGGAAAATTCAGTCAGAGGGATTTTTTGGTAGAGCTACTCAGGGAATCACAGTGAGATTCCTTGAATGTATCTATAGCTGCAGTACCTTCCAGGTATTTAAATTTGGTCATCCAAACCAAACGGACCTCTGAAAACCAAGCAACAGGTTCTCTGCTTAGGCAYAGCAGTTTTCGTCAGCGAGAGTTATGAGGGAGTCACTTATATATGCTTGATTCCCCACTGCACCCTGTACAGCATATAGAGGAAAAGTAAGTACTAATCTTCTGATTCCCCAGCCTGGGATCAAATCCCAGAATTAGAAATAAAAGTGAGATTGTAATGCCCAATGTATATAATTGTATACAAAGGAATTATTACCTTGCCCATAGTGCTTCAGAGAATCAGAAAATTATTACTATTTTCAAAGAGTAAGAATGTTCTTGAGAATATCCAACCTTTCCTCCATGAAAAATTGTTCATGAAGCACAGAAAAGAACAGAGGAGATTATGATGACATAACTTGCAGGCCAAGCCATTGAGATTGTAGCCTCATGGGAAAGAATGTGAATTAGAAAGATTCTTTCATTTTTCTTTTTTGTAAAAAAACCCTCCCATAGTCTAGTAATGTGCTCTTTGCCATTTAGAATGACTGGTAGCTGAGAAATGCAGACTAACCATRTATGAATGATACAGCTGCAAGGTGGTTTTGCAAAAACAAGAGAACATTTTSTGGCTTAATAATGTTCCCCAACTCTAAACCATCTATGAGCAGATCACTACCAATAACAGCAGCAGCAATGGGAAGACTTCTGGCTAAAAATCTGAGTTGCATAATATGTGGAAGTTGTATTGCTTTTATAACAATTTAATCTCAAGCATTATCTGTGTACCTGATAGAGACTCCCAGCCCTGACAATAGCTTAATCCCCTATATGCAGGATCCACAAGCAGAACAAATTTTCATGGTGGATTTTACCAAAGTATATTTTAGTTTCATGAAAGTTCAATTAAACAACGGAGTGCAATTATCTGTTTGCTGGCAGACAGGCAGTCCAAGGTAGTACAGAACTGCTTTGCTGAGCTGTGTTCAACTCCTCAAAGCATTCAACTGTTTCATTAGAAGATTTCTTCAGACACTCCTGGCTCCAGCACCGTGGCACAGAAAATGGGATGCGCAACATCTGCTGCTCTGCACATTTTGGCTGCTGCTGCTGCTGCTTAAAAGCTACCCCTGCTCTTCACAGAAACTGTTTACAAGTATTTCAAAGGTTAGTATAGCTTCGTGTATATATGGTTTGTAGTATACACATCTTACTAGGCTGCTCCCTGCCCCCGTCCCTTTTTTACTATGGAAAATTGAAAATTAACTGTAGCGGCTTTGCTTTCACCTCACTTCAGTCAGAATGCCTAAAAATTATCAGTGATGGTATTTTAGACTATATTACCACGTGTAGCTTTACATCCTGGTGTAACTTCCCCCCACGATAGCACATGAGGCCACCCGTCCCTGCACAGCAGAGCTGGCATGTCACACACTGATGGCACAAGTTACATCTGATTTAATTGCCATTTAAATCTGAAAGTTCTGATGGAGCCAGAAAAGTCCTTGAGCCTGGGAGACGTTTCAAGTGAAATGTGCCTCCTGCTCCTTGACTCTGAATCTCCATATAACTCCCAACCTTATGTAGGCTTTCCTCTTCCCTCTGACAACTTTCAGGACTYGATTTCAGTGAAGTACAAGATTCGTCCTTCAGAAGCACTGGCTAAAATGAAAGCCATGACTTAACATGGAAGAAAATCAAACATTCACTCTTAGAAATTAAGCATTAGAACACAAACTGCTAGGAAAAAAATACTGAGGATGCCACACTATGCAGGCCATCTAAAGATTTCCAGACTACATTTTTATTCAATCCATGGTTTGGGACCTCTCTAATTAYGACAAAGCCTCTCTCTTTGTGACAGTGGAGCATGTAGAGACTGGCAYGGGGAATCAGTTTGTATTGTGATTCTACTGTATATTAAAATCATTATATCATACTTGTGTTGTGATTTCAGCATAATGCTGTATCACTCTTCTAAATAAAAATCTGGGGTAATGTCAACTATCTTCAAATAAGTAAATCTGGTATTAAAACATTAAACCCTCCTGCCATTTCAGACCTGTTGGATAGACCAGATCCTAGGTCAGGACAGGCAGCCACCAAGTCTTCTTGGTCCTACAGGGCCAACAAGCTCCAGCTGGCCCACAGGTCGCCAGCCTCCTTGTCCGTACAGCACCAAGGAGACCTGGAGCAAGCAGTGTCCAGACAAACGGAGGTGAGTGGCTGCTGTCYTTTGGGTAGCGCACTGAGGAGGCTTTTCGCTGAAGCATGGAACAGATTCATTCAGCCTGGCAGGAAAAGGCAGCAGATTAAGAAATGGGTCATCTGGGACATTGGCTTTAGCACATGAATCATTGCTGGTGCTTGTGCAATGAGCCCGTGGAGCAAAACGACGGGGTTGAACCCAGGGGGGTGGGCTCACTGGTGCCTATATGGCATATGTTCTCACCCTCATTGTGCACAGGCAAGAGGTCTAGTCATTCATATGACGAATGTATTAAGCTCACTGTGCAACACCGGTGATCACTAGTGCTGGTCTGGACGAGGGCGGGGAATATCACCAGGCAACACACCCTCTCCTTGGAAGAAGGCTCAGAGGAGACGGGCACACCTGATGTGCTTATGAAGCTCAGTGATAATCAGATTACATCCATGTTAACAACAGAAGGAGAGTGTAGCATTATACTGCAATAATGCTAAACTCCTGTGTTGCAAACCGTGGACATAGAGAAGCTAATAGTTTGCCTTTCCCCTGTTATTGAATGACATCTACACTGTAGGAATGCCAGACTCAGTGAGTCATAAAAAGAGCATCAGTCAGCATAATTTTCAGGCTCTTTCCCTTTTTCTGTAATAAGCAGAAGCAGGACTTTGGAAATTTCTGTTTTCTTTTGGGTGGGTATTTTTTTTCTTAGGTCTTTACAGTTTCACCTTCATTTTCCTCATGCTGTTGCTGGTTTCGGTTTTCTCATTATGACTGAATCATTGAGTCCCTTACCAGTTTCTCGGTATTGCAGAGATACCAGCATTTCAGCTTTCAGAAGTGTTGCTTCTGGTGCCGAAACAGTATTCCACCTTTAATATCCTTAAAATTGTCTGTAATCAGATCACTGGGTCATTTGGATGAATTAATGGAAACAGAAGTATATGAATCTGAGAAAGCACAACAGGCAAGGCAGAAATGCACACAGTAAATTAACACCACTTCTAGCATCCATTTCAGGCAGTATATTATCCATATTATCTTCCTACTCCTTTTAGTTTGCTTTGACACAGATCGTGATCATCAAATGCTATATAAGGCATATGCTGTTGTTTTTAAGCATAAGCATATGGATGCTTATGTAATCTTATTTGGTGCTAGTTTGTATTGATGCTATTAATGCTTGGCTTTTTGGCCAAATTTCCCTGAACTTCTGCTGTCCCATTTTTAGTGTAAGGCAGAGAGGCGTGTAAGAGAAGAAACTTGAATATATCCCTATTTACACCTCTTTATATTTCTGGAAAATATTTAATTGTTGTATTATACTAATAAAACAGGTTTTGATTATATAAATTAATTAGTTATTTGATAAATTGCTTAACAGTGAACTGAAATTAGCTAGAATGCTTGTTTAATTAGTTGGCCAGCAAGTAAATGCTATCCACTTGAGAGGAGGGTAGACTAAGATGTTTAAAAATGCTTGAACTGTCCCACAATTGAGGTGATGTTATAGCAGCCATGAAAAGGAACATGTTCTTTATTATACAAGCACAGAATTCTTTTGTTTCTGCTTTTGGTCCAAATTCCATGTCGACAATTCATTGTTCATTATTTCTCTTCCACTATTGGAGTGTCAAGAATAAAATTAATGAATGTATAAACCAATTACATAGTTGCTCAAGCTTTTTACTGATACTTTTTCCATKCAATCTGCAAAATAAGTGGTTTGTTACCAAAAAAGGCACTGAGCATGTTCAAACTGAATCTTTTATGAAGAGGTAATTATTTGCATAACACCAAATATGCTGATTTAATTGCTTCCAATGTGCATCTTACGATCTGAAGCAACCTAACCCTCACAAGAAAAATTGAAGTCAAAAAAGGTATAGGACATACTCTATACAGAAATAACCTAAACCAGAATTGTTAGTTTATTACATTTGAATAAACTAAGCATTTTGGTGGTCATTAAGAGAAACTGAAGTATTTTATTTATTTATTTTCTGCTCTTATGTAAAAGTGACTAGCAATTATGTCTTTGAATATAACTTGGTTTTACCTCTGACCAGTGCTTAGAGATCTGGTGCACTCGGTTTTTTAGGAACACTAATACAGCTTTTGAAAGAAGCACAGAATAATGACCTGGCACTTGGCCGATAAAAGACAAACTGTTCAGTCATGGCCCTAAATTTGTTTTAGTTCAACCAGTAAACAGGGGTACAGCATGGACTTTGCTGATTAAAAGCAAAACTAAAAAAACTGAAGCTGAGTTTGACAATGTTCCAACTTGTAACAGGCTCATCACATGGGATTCTGTTTCCTTTTACTTTCAGCTTCTGATAGCTACTGGCTTCAGGCATCCCAATGCAGAATATTACTGTTTCATTGTGTTTTTTTTTTTTTTTTTTTCCACCTAGGAGGGATTTATTTGCTCCTTTCAAGTTCCTAGTGAGGCTTTATACCCCTGCCCAAAATTTGAGATGTTTACATCTTGCCAGTTCTTTGTTTCACTGCTCATGCCTTTACCATCTAGGAGGACCAACCTCTGCAAGCCTTTGCTTATGCAAGTACTCTCAGTGTGAGCGATCAGAGTCAATGGAACTATGCATGTGTGATGAGTAATCATACAGGTGAGGATTTCCAGAAGGTGGCTGCAGGTATATTGCATATCTTCACATTCCCTTAGCTATTTTTGTCTTGTGTGTCCCTTCTTCACGTGTTGTCTGAATGTAGTTCAAGCAGCATTGCTCTGTACTACAAAAGGCAACACAAAGTTAGTAATCAGTTTCTGATCATTAACTTCAGCTACCTCAAGAAATGCCTTTTTAATGTGATTACTACTAATCACATTAGTAGTATAAGTGTGTTGCAACAGTTAACTTGCTTTCAGTATATCATAATTTTCAGTAGTTACACTAGTACAAGATCTTGAAAGAAAACTTAGAGGTGGGAACTTCCTTGCCATGAGACATTTCTCAAATTACTACAGTCTCATCCATTAATAGCTTGGTTTTTTTAAATTTTTATGGTCCAGATTTTCCGAAAATTAGAAAACTACAAAGTTCAAGCTTACTAAGCCTAAAAAATCTGTTTCTATAACAAGTATGTCTTTCGTTGACTTCTGATGGAAAGCTTGCATCTGTGTGCGACAACAGCATTTGACTTCAGATGACAAAATGTTTAAAAATCCCCAGCTGAAATTCCCAGTGTCAGAATGAGTGGCCAGATATGATGGGATGGATTCATCATTGTAATCAACCAGAAGTGAGAAAACGCTGGTGGAAAGTCTGTGGTCAGAATGGAAATTGAATATAGCAAAGCTAAGCCTGTAATCAACAGCTAGACTCATCAAAGATGTTTCTCCTTGTGTTCTTCCATTATGGGTTCTTGTTGCATTAGCTGAGTACAGGAATTAAGCACAGATTAAGATGAACACAGACTAACAGAAGGACAGAAAAATGTAATCATCCTCTGAAGTTTAGCCATTGAATATGACTTAATAGTAGTTTTTGTCTGGGAAAAAAAAAATTACGGATTAATCCCTCAGCCAAGTGTGTAGGGAAGTCTTATATTTTCTGAGGCAGCAAGATCTGTTCATTTGACACTAATCTACGTATCAACTTCCTGCATATGTTATCTAGAAGAAAATTGTTAATAATCTCTTTTCTACTCCTTTAAAAAAGAAGTTAGTTCTGGAAGAGCAGAACTGGCCTTTTAACATCCAAGATTAATTTGACTCTAGATTCTGAAGCATCGAAGTGGGCTAAATCCCATTTAAAACAAGCTTTCTTACGGTTTAAGTAGAAAGCTGCAAACACAGAGAGCTTGTATAGGCAGTAGGTGGCAGGCTGCTCCCAGTAATCAGTAGGAAGTTGTGACTCAAGCTTTTCTTAAAGCCCACGGGGCTGTACTTAAAGGTGATGTAAAGAAAGAAGTAAAGGTGGAGAGACTCCCAGGGTTCAAACAGACTACCTACTTTTATAAAGCATGCCAGGGATACTCCGGTCAGGACTTGCCAGGAGGGGGGATGTTGCTTCTAGGCACCCTGCATTATCAGTTCCTAAAGTAACTGTGGCAGCTTACCCTGCCCTGCAGCAGTTGGGTGATCTTGATCTTGCTTTGGAGGGTTTGCCACTGTTGACAGTAAGCTAGTGCTCTCATGGCTTTGCCACCTCTACATAACAATATGCCTGTAGTTTACTCACTGCTTGGAAATCCCTCTTAACTCCAGATACCTCAAGGATTTTTTTTAGCCAAAATGAGTTTAACACGTGYCTTATTATGTCTAAAGATGTCTACAGATAAACCAAGGCCTCCACTGCGCTCTGTATACATGTGACATAAATGATGTGCCTAAAGTATTCTTCAAACAGCAGACTATTCCATTAAAATAGCTTCTGTACAGTACCAAAAAAGCTGGGATCCAGTCTTTTGACAAAGCTTTTTTTCATACTTGCCCTTCCCTAAATGATGCTAACCTGGAACAAATCTACTTTTCTCTATTTAGCAGATTTTTTTCAAACTTAAATTCACCTTGATGGCTTTCCACAATGCCCTGCTGCTAATAAGTAATGCACTTTTAGGGAAATACCTTGTCCCTTAGCTTTTGTCTCATATGTTTCATTGCAAGGGAAGCTTGCAGTGCTTCCACAAACTGTCTCTCCCATCACATTTGTTTTTCATGCCATTATTTTGCTGACTGCCAAAGGCTCTATCTACTATATACTGTGACATTTCATTACCCACCTAAGACCAGGCTGTTGTATCAAAGTAGAGGACTGCCCAAAGACTGCTGAAAACCACACGACCTAAYGGTTGGTAAACACTTGGGGGAGCTGACCATTCACTATGCAAAAAGGTTAGATCTGATTTATGGAATGATATGCTTATCATTCACCAGATTATCTAGAACTAGTTTTGTCACCAGATAAGATTTAAAAGCAAAAGAATCTGTAAACATAGATTTTCTGTAATGGGAAAAGCATTATAAAACTACAAAATAATCAAGCATTATGGAAATTATATTTTTATTAAGATTATACTATTTTTAAAATTATACCTCCTGCTGCTTCTGTATTTAAGTTGGCTTCTGAGACTGATCCTTAAGGCTCTGTTAATGGTTACTGGGACATCACATGGGTATGCAGAAACTTAGTTCTTTTCTTTTTCCTTTCCTTCTCAGGCTATTTAACATTTCTACTGCATGCTTTGGTTAGACTAAGATTATGCCATTAGTCTTCAGAATGCTTTCTTCTGCTTGTATCTTCCTTAAAACATGATGGAATAACTTTACAAATTATACATCATGAAACATACAGGTTATCTGGGTTCCCTTCCATTTGCAGTGTTAGCTTGCTATCAGTTTTGCATCAGTTTTTTAGCATGTAAGTGAAAGATTGATTTGAGAATGGGATGTCTAGCTGTGCACAGTTCCACTCCTTCCTCCTTCATACACACTTATTCAGACTTAGGGGAAATCTTGTGACAGGGATCCTGTCACAGTAACATTTACTAGGGCCCAATGCACATGTAAGCACATGGTGGAAAACAATCTCCGAGAAGAAGAGGAAGAATAATTTCAGGACCATCCTCATAATTTCCTGACGGGAGAGCTCATTTTCAAAAGTGTTAGATTTTATTATTAGAAACCTCCCAAAATCATACTRTTCTATGATCCTTCCTATAGTATTTCTAGTTGTCTTAGGATTTGCTTTGAACAGATAAGAGTCTGTAACATCCTTCTGTCTCAGCAATGCAGTTCTTTTAGAGTTTATCATTGTTATTTCAGGATATTTGGTCTCTTTCTTGAACAGCCAAGACCTATCATCATCAAAAGCCTCATGTAAGTCTTTGTGTTTTCTCTGATAATAAACATACTTAGGACTACATTCTAAAAGGACATACTAAACCCGAAAGATAAGTCATTATAAAATGACACACTCAGGAAGAGTCAGAGTGTGTTTGCACTCTCCAAAGTGGCAGTTATTTCACTGAAATACAGAAGAAAGTTTTTTCAGAGTGCTTAGTCTGCTTTTGATAATGCAAGCTATGGTTATGAAAATCTCCCAGCATTTTGTTCAGAGATACTTGTCTGAAGCATCAGGTAAATAATTATTAAGCAATTGTACTCTTGCCTGCAATTCTGCAGAAAATAGGATTCTTCTTAAGGCTCAAGTGAGATGGTCGTTAATGACAACAGCACTTCATGGTGGAGAATGGTCKTCTTTACAGAGAATTGGTATTCAAATCATAGTGAAACATCAACCAGACAACCAGACCAACAAAGACAGCTGCAACTCAGCTAATGGCTTTTTTACAATATTGATATTACTGAATGTGTGGTCAGAAAGGGAGAGAGATAAATCAATAGAGGCTATGCTTTGGTACCTACACTGAGGTTGAGTGTGGTAGTTAGAATGAAGAGTTGAGGGGRTTGAAGACCCATTTGGTTCACATCTATGACCAAAGAGTTTTGGTGGTTAAAACATGTAAGAGTAAGTAACAGCAGCTTGTGTTGCTCACTACAGTTTAGTGTATTTGTTGTCCTTCACCTCCATCCTACCAGTAGTTCAGAGGTGAGGACAAATAGCCATACAAGAGAAGACAACTCAATAACTGTGCTGGAGATAGGCTACCCACCACATAGTGCTGCTTAATATATCCTGTCTTTGCCAACTCTGTCTTTCCAAATAAGTGAAGTGAAGTGAAGTGAAGTGAAGTGAAGTGAAGTGAAGTGAAAGTGAAGTGAAAGTGAAGTGAAGTGAAGTGAAAATTAGGCCTTCATTTGTCAGAAGATTTCCATGTGCTTATTTGAAGGGTCTTAACTTACAGACTAAGGTGTTTTTTGATCCACATCTTCCTTTACCAAGAAAAGATGAGTCTTGGTTTTTGTGCTTAAATGGATTGATAAAGCTCTCTTCCACCAGGATATTACAGAGGATACACAAGATTCTCATGAAGGGCTGCTTATATCAGTAGCAAATGTTCTTGTCTTTTTACGAGTGTAACGTGCTATGTTTGAATTGTTCATTTAACTCTTTTGCCCTGGAGGAGGTGGTCTGTACTGTAAAAGTACTTCTGTATTAATTTCACAAGTGAAGAAACTGTCGTACAACAAACTAATTTACTAATCACATCCAATTTAATCTTAAGTGCATGTGTTCAACTTCTTAAGAAGTTCAAAACTGCTRAACAAGAAGTAGGGTTCAGATCTTCTTCAGCTCTTGCTGCTTCCTGAAGAGCAGCCAGGAGAAGTTCTGAGAATGCCTTAGAAAGGAAAAAACGGAGGAGCTCGGCTTCCAAGAAGTACTGGAAATGTCCTCAGTCAGCTCAATAGTTGTGGGTATTACAGAATTTTGCTAGTCTTCCTGTAATTTTTGATTCAAATGCTGTCAAGGCTGGTATTTTAGAGAATGGAGGACATGTGCGTATCTATTTGGGCCTTAAGTTACAGATTTTTGAGTCTATATATCCTTTTAATTCTCATCTTCCTAAAGAAAAGGCTTTATGATCATCCTGCATCTTACAACCTTTCTTTCTGTTGTTTATAGGGTAGGTGAGCTASCAGAATTGCTATGTCCTTTGAAGTCAAGGGCTCACTATAGGAAGAGGCCAAGAGCTTTAACTGCCATAGCCAGAGCACAGAGGAATTACCTTTTTTTTGACATGGACATGACTCTGGCTAAATATAGAGAAAGAGAGATGGAGCCAGGACCATTTTCTTTTGCCACTATCTATTTTGAATTGACAAATGATATCTTTCTTCTCTCTACAGATTTTTTAAAAGATCACTGGAACCTCAGTCTGCAGGATGGATGAATTTGACAATGTACTATCAGTCTCAGGAGAGGAAGTAGTGTCATTTTTCTACTTAAAGAGAAATTACAGAAATTAGCACACCTGGACTTTGGACATGTCTTTTTAACTGTCTTTCCAGCTGTACCTGATCTCCTAGATGTGGTCTTGCAGGCCTTCCCAATGCTAAAATCACTTTGGAAGTGAAGTTGCCTAGTCATAGAAGAGACATGTAATGTAATAGTTCAAATGATTTGCTATTATTTCAGTAGCAACTCATGTTTATTTATTTGAGTGTTAATACTTGGCAACTTCTGATGAAGAAGCATTATTGTCTAAATCAATAAAGCTAGCCCTTTATAGGTAAATGTCCACCTTTCATCTCCACCTTTCTTTACAAGAAATGCTTTAAGGAGTACAGTAGTTTCAGCTATTTCATGCCAAGAATACAATCCTGGGCAATATTGCTGATATCATCTCAACATGGGCCAAGGTTATATGCCTAAGAATAAGCCAGCCTCYACCCTCATCATCACTCTCAAATTCCATCACTGTAAATCTTTATTCTTCTTTTTACAGTATATTTTTTAGCATTTTTTGTTTGTGGARAAAAATTTAGAAACATAACCTTTGTCTTTTGGGGTTTAATCCAAACTCAAGATTTTTTGGACTGAACAGATTTTTTATTTTTTTTAATACAGTGTATTTGTTGTTCTGTTTTCTGTATCTTACCACACCTAAGAAACTGTATTTAAGTGAGAAGAAGTAATATCATTTGGATCAAATGTCCCTACATTACAGGTACAAATGAACATGAGTGCTCCAGACTGAGCCGGTGTTACTCTTGAAGTCAGATAGCTATGCTGTGCTGACCCTGTGTGTGCAATATTCAGGATTGTGAATAAACAAGTTCCAGAATGAAATCAATTCAGTAAGAGGAGGTTGTTGCTGACTAAGCTGGAAAGTGCTGTGTATGCATTGCTGTCTACCATATGCACCAGAAAACCCTGCTGCAGAGCTGCTAGGTGCTACCATAATTATCGTAGAGGCGGATGATGTCACTGCTAGAGGGCAAATGGAAGAGCCTGCTGTTGTCAACGTCAGTGTTAGTCATGTCAAAGCATTGGTGCTTTAAAAATCTGTTCTTACAGAAGGAGCAAACCCAAATATTCACTTTTGTTTGGAAGCTCTAGGCATACTGAAAGCTCCATTATTTTTCACTCAAATACAATTGCAAATCTTGAATTGTTTCTTTAATGTACTTTATTGCAGTGCTACAGGTTGCTTGGAGACAAGATATTTTCTAATCACAAACAGTCTGCAGATTATACTAAGCAAATTGTAAATATGGCTGAAAAATTAAAAAAGCCACAAACTTGTCTGACACTTACAACCTTTTACTCCACTGGAGAAATTATACTTGATTTAATCACAGCAAGACAAAGCATCTTTACTATAAGTGAGATTCAGGGCCTACATTACTAATGTATTGCATCTTTATTTCCCTTCATTAATTCTGAAGTTACATCATCTGAACCTATCCATTACATTCTGTGTAACTTGTGTTCACTGGATCCTTTCTAAAAGTGCATGGACATTTTCAAGTATGACTGTCAAAAAGGTGTCCCTACAATAAAATTACTTCATGACAGCTCCTGCCGCAGCTAGAATTGCCTTATCCTCTGAAATTCTCTGTAACAGCTTAGGCTTGAGTAGCATAAACCACAAAAGATGTCTCAGACACTTCACATTTTACTTTCTGTCTGGATGTACTTCTTTTTTGTAAGAAGCAATCTTGGAAAAAACATGCCCCGTTCTACTTCTTGTGGAGTGCAACCRACTGACTTTCTAGTATCTCAAAAACAGTTCTTACTGCACATTATCAGTCAATGACACATCTTCACTTGTCAAGCATCTGACTGCCTCTAATAAAAGACATACTCAAGCTGTCCTTGAGTGAGTACCAGCAGCACTGTGGCCACGGTAATACAGAGCTCAGCATCAGGTAGTCACTGAGTGTATATATATATTCAGGAACGAGGATCAGTTTTGCAGTTTGTCCTGAGCTTTTCTCCACTGTCAGTACACTGATAATAATAACCAAGCCAGCTCAGGCTTGTTTCCTAGAGCTGCTGTAACACTTTTGACAATATAGACATTCCTTTAAGTTTTTGCACCAAGGATCAGAACTACTAGTTACAATCTGAAGCTTGTACATCCAAAACATCTGATTTAAGGATAGCCTTTCATCTTTTTGACAGCTTTGCCCCAAGTTTTTATACAATAAAACATCCTTACCATGTAAGAATCAAATCCATCACTTGATTATGATATTTCTTAAAATAGATAAAATGGAAATGTCTGGGATACTAGTAAAAGCTTTTCACTGAGTGGGAAATACTGCTTCAAAAGGTGGACACGTCAGTAGCTGAAGTTACGACAAGTAAATGCAGTGATGTTTGGAAAGTGCTATATTCCCACAAGCCTTTACTATTCTGTTTCATTTATGCTATTTAATATCAATACATCTAACTACATCACATTTTAAATGTGTCCATAGCTGTAATATTGAGGGCTGATCTCTAGATCAGTGGTAGCTGATCCAAGCTCCTGGGCTCCAAGCTGCAACCCACAGATGTGAGTCAAAGAAGTCCAGAACTTCTGTCCAGAGGCAGTGTATTCACATTGGCACGATGCTATGCCTGAGCTAAGCAGCTCCATCTYTCAGCCTTCTCTAGGTTTCTGCACCTCAACAAGACTCATTAACTTGAGCACATGATTGCTTATTATATCTGTTGGGCTGAACCTGCTGTTGGCACCTGTCTGTATAGTTGTCTTGATTTTTAAAAAGGCTTCTCCATGGTAATGTAATTCATGGTATCCTCTGCAGGACTACAGGATAAAAAAATCTTGATTCAACCCTTGAAACGTATGATGATAAGCAGTATTTTATACAGCAATATTAGTGCTTATGATACTAGTTTATGATACTAGAGAGTAATTATGGAAGCACATTCCCTGCCCTTAGGAGCTTAGAATATAAACAAAATATATTGCACAGAAGAGATCAACATGCAAAAAGCAGCATCATTGTTTTCTTACTTTCAGTGCATGTCTTGCTAACATAAGGGATTTTGAACAGAGCAAGGAGTTAAAGGAGTTATTGTAAATTAAAATGAAAGGTGATGAACAGAGTGATAGCTTCAGGAATTGTAAAGGAGTGGCTCAGAGAAWTAAGATTATAGAAGGGACCTGAAGCAGGACACAGAACAGAGACATTGTAGAAAAGATGCAGGGCAAAGGATCATTCATGACTCAGAAAAATAGGAAAGCATGTAGCAACAGAAAATAGATTTAAATGTATTTACCTATTCATATTACTGAAGTTGTGGACACTGACCAAGATCCTGTTGCACTAAGCTTCTTGCTTGATGCCTGGATATGTGACAGAGCTCCYCCCAGTTTCTACTAATTTCAGTGAGAGCTATAGTACTGTAACTCCTTTGAAAAGCAGGCTGTGGACTTTTATTATGTGAAGGCCAAGGTCAAAACTTTTTATGAATAAATGCACAAACAGTATGCCCAAGTGCTGGTATGAATCTTTCACACAGTAATTGCAGCTTCTGATCACTGAAAACATTTTCCTATGCATGAACAAAATAGCCATTTATAAGAAGTAAGGAAAATATTACAGACTGTGATTTTCAAGACAGACTCATTGAGCAAGGTAAGAGAGAAGCAGAGGGCTGAATGGTAATAGGCAATATAAAAAAAAAACCATAGGCGATAGCATCCCTTCACACCAATGGTTGACTTAAGAGTGATTAATAGTAGTGGAAAACCTAAAGATAGAAAGTGGAGTAATTCCGTCTTCCTACAAAAGTAAATTCTTAACAATAATATATTTCTGTAGTATTTCTCACTGCAGATGTTGAGTCTTTTAGGAGCTAGGCCGCAGATACCTCAGCTCTTCAAGTTTATTGAATTTGCTTTGGAGATTAATTTGGCTGGAGCAAACTGATGGATGTAAGCAACTTAAAGGATTGCTTGATGTCTATCTGCTCGCTCTTTCATTTCTTTACCTCCCTTTTAAATGTCTTGGTAATTGTTTCTGCGCCTGCAGCGTCCATAATGATAAAGGAGGTAAAGCAGTACAAGGTCAAAAATGAACAACAAGCCAACAGCAATGTCAAATCCGATAAAAATATCTGTGAAGGAAAAACAATAAAGGAAAAGGGAGTTAATGAAAGACATAAATGTGTACCATTTTGGATACAGAGATAACAGTCTAATTACAATACAATGGAAGTATAGTTACATTTTGTTCATATTTCTGGCAAGGTCACATGGCCTGCATTTACTGACATATGCAACATAAGTATAAAAATGTATACTTCAACCCTGGAAATGCATAGGTAGCTTCCTGCACGGGTAAATCTCACTCCTAGGTTTTCAGAGGGCAAGAGGGACCATGTGTAGTTAATGCAAACGAGGAGTTTCATCAGGGATCAGTAAAACACTGGATATATGCAGGAAGAGGGAAATACCAGGACTATTGGAAAGTAACGTGTGTTGCCTTGCCCTTCACTTCCCTCATGGAAATAATATTCAGGCAGGAGGAGGTTATCAGCTGTCAGCTGTTGGTAGTCCGAGGCAAATMGCTGCTATGTATGCGTGGATCAGCTGCACTCTGTGTGTGCAGTGGAGGTTAAGGTATCCTTAATACATAGTACACATGCCAGAAATACAGATGAATCAATCTTACTGTGCAGATGCATCAATCTTACTGTGCACGTGCAAGCCATTTTTGCTTTGCATCTACAGAAGGTCTGATGCATCCAGCATACACAGGACTCCTCACATAGCACCCACACCCATATTTCTGTTGGACATTTTCAACARGCGGAGCTCTAGTTTTAGCCATGGCCTTTAGGTAGCTCCTCATGCGAGTATGCCAGTAATAGCACTGCTTTCACAGTGGTGGGCAAGTCTACTCTTCACATTTTCAAAAAAATGTAATTTCTGTTGGCTTTCCCTGTCCATAGTAAAGATGGTCCACCCTTGTTAAAGGGAGATATATCTATTGTGTGAAAGGTACAAGGTTTGGAGCCATTGATACAATTTCTGCCTCCATGTTTCTTGTAGAAAATACAGAGCTGTTACACTACCTTTCATTTTGTCTTTCTTCCCACATTCTTTTGACCAATTTTCTGTAATCACAGGAGAAACTAGTTCAGAAAACTTCTCGAGTGGACAGGAAGAGGTGCATCCTGGCAGAGTGAGTAGGTAAGGATCCTTTGAAGAGTCRTTCCGATAATGCATTTCAATGCTATATTGCCTGATTAACAACATCATTGAAAAGATTTTTTAAAAAAGGTYCTTAAATACAAGATTTCCTATTTAGAGACAGAATGTTGGAAATAATAGGCTCTAACATCCTACTCTAGAACCTGTTCTTCCAGAATAGAGGCTTTGCGAAAGACATCTGCAAAGCCCACTTTGCCAAAGCTGGYTATGTTACTGCACAGATCATCAGTCAGCTCAAAAGGCCCTTCTGAAGGCTCCTTGAATGGCAATATCACCAGARTCTTCTAAGCCAACTGGTTTACCTTGGGATTTATGAGATGTCTTGGAAATTTGAACAAGCAGGAAAATTTATTTTACCATTTACTTCCAGCTGGTAAGGCCTGTTTTCCTCTTCTTCCTATCTTTCAAAGCACACAGATACAGGCACATCCAGCAAACATAATTTTTCCTGGTTTTAATATAACTTTGTGCCTGTGGACTGCTCAGTGAAGTATCAGTTTAAAATGAATTTGTATCTCCTCACAATATTTGAGAGGAAAATGGCTTTGGGGAAGGGGGAACCAAATTCCAAACGCTCCTTGTTCTTGCATAGATAAGAAGATACTTGCCCACTGCTTTCTTGGTAGAGTTCAAAAAACTGGCAAGCAGCGTATGGTGGCAGTTTTCCATTGAAAATATTGAGAGCGATCTGGAGGGCCCCAATTGTGGTGTCATGCTATTGGAAAAAAAAAAATCCATCCTTGAAAGTCAGTTAAGTCAACTACCATTTATCCAGAATAATGAGACAAGAGTAGAGAGGGAGTGGAAATCAAGATAAATCAAAACCTGTGTAAATTTGACCATAAAAACATATTCAGTGCATTCACCAGTGGGAAAAACATGTCAACAGATTACTACAGGCAGCAGGGGGCATTTCCAAAGAGCTACTGCAATATGTGTCTTACATCATCTGGCAATATTTTGGAGACAGAGATACTGGGGGAAAGCAAGATGTGGTCTGAGAAATAAATCTATTTTTTCGGTGCATTTTGCTACTCCTTCCTTCAGGAGTGTTTTCGGTTCCAATGTCAGATTAAGGCAGTATAAGGTAGTATATCCTATGGCATTTCAAGTGAAGATGCAAGTACTTTTTTTTAGACAGTATACCAGACAAATAGTTGCGTACAAAGATTCTTCTCCTTGCCTCCACATACACTCCAGAACTTTTTAATTGTTGTTTCTTCTGTTTGGACTTATACAATAAAATCTTARTTTGGCTTCTATTTTGATGGAATCAGTTACCCACCCACCTGCAGTCTCTTCCTCTCCCCATTATCCCTCCTCTTGCAGGGTATCCCAGGAGGAGGAGCTGAAGGAAGGAAGTCCAAACACCTTGACGCCTAAATTTTGCAAGCATCTTTATATACATATTTGCTAGGCTTATTTATATTATAGTCTAACAGCTACATTTTAATTATTATTCAGGACCTGGAACTTTTTAGACTGATCAGTTTCAAAAATAAGAGTATACTTGGCCCCAAGGCATTAAAGCAGCAGTGAAAATTCTGGATGCAATTCTTCTTCCTTTTCCAAAAGAATATAGTAGGGCTAGAAAACACATAGAAAAGGCAGCAAGAAAGATTAAAGGGATTGAGTGGTTTCTATATGAGGAAAGATTAAMTAGGGTAGGACTCTGTCTTGGAAAAGGAAAGATGGAAGAGCTGTGACAGAAAATAGTAAATTCATGAGTGACCCAGGAAAAGTGAATAAAGAATGACTATTCCCTGTTTCTCACAATAGAAATGCTAGGAAGGGGCTAAATCAGTATTAAGTTTCAAAAAAAATAAGGAAGTACTTTTTTTCTTTTAACACACAAGTCATTGCCACGGGATGTTGCAGAGGCCAAAAGTATAAATGCATTAAAAGAGTGATTAGATAAATTGATGGAAGAAAGTCTGTCAAGAGCTATTAAACACACAGAAACAGATTCTATCTCAGGAAGTCCTTAAGCCACAGATTGCTTGAAGATTGTATCAGGGGAAGCATAACTCTGTGCTGGCATTATTCTCGCATTCTTCCCTGCCGTTGGCCATTGTTAGAGACAGGATAATGAATGAGCTAAGTGGATCTTGGTCTGACCCAAATGGCCCTCTTCATCCTCTAACAAAAAAAAAAAGAATCCACAACTGTATCATCTCTTTCTAAACAGAGGAAAGGTTTGGAGGCGCAGCTGAAGTTCTATGTGCCAGCACTTAAGCAAAGATGCAAGTTATAGAAACTGCACCATTAAGTTGCAGAAAAAATGGATGATAAAATACATAGTTTTCTTTACCAAGTACAGGTTGACTGAAACTGAGGTGAAATCCGTACTCCTGCTGTGTTCTTGTACTGACTGGTGTTCAGCTTGTTAGCTGAATTGAACTGTTATATTATTCTTTCATTTAGCTTAAAGGGAGACTCTGATTATTCTCTTTAAGGGTCTTTTACTGGTAAAATCATAGCAAGATTTATGARAGATGAAAATACTCACAGCAGAGTAGACCTCCATTTTTCTTTGTTTTGAAGAATTGGCAGCTTGTTTAATACTATTTAAAATAATATTCACAAGGACACCTTAAAAAGATGGGAACAAGGAAGAGGAAGATAAAGCTACAACATTTGCATAGAAACCAAAAAGGCAAAAGATATTGGACATCAAATAGAAGACATCTACTCAGGCCTCATACTCATTTTTTAGGTTACTACAAGTTCATAACTAGAGAGAAGATATTACAGAGGTGAAATATGTAATTCATCATCCAGGTCAAGTGAAGAGGCAGGATTTACAGGAAATCATCTAGAACTATCCTGAGAACTAGGGCTAATGACACTTATACTTTTGTTATAGACAGACCTCCTTTCTGTCTTTTTTTGTCTGTTTGGTGTGTTGCAATAATGACAGCTGTGCTTCCTCTCTACATGCTGAAGAAATATTTTTAACTGTTTACTTCCAACAAGTCACACAGTATCAATTCTTTATTCTTCCAAAGCTCTTTTATACTCCTTCTCCAAACCGGAGATATTCTAAAGCCAATGGGATAACRGCAGCAGAAATTCCCTGTAGCACAATTTATACCATTCTAGGGAAAGAGGACATAACTGGTATGCCCGTGAACACTGGAAAAAAAGTCCTGACCACATGATACGGCCAGCTACCAGCTAGTGGGCTTTAATGCAGGTCTGAGCCTGTAATTACTATATGGCTTAATGCAGTGATGTATATGCCTAGATGATGAGGCTGCTTATAATTCTTTACCTAGGTCTAGACTGCAGGGTAGGTGCATTACAAAGCCTAGCCCCAAACGCTCCAGCCTGCAGATATTCACGCTCACTTGTTTGGGTTTCCTGCTCATGGACACCTGGGGATCATATGATAAATGCCTGGGTTGTGTCCTGAAGTAGTGTCGGAATGCGCACAGCCTATGCACCCCAATTTTGGAGCTAAGCAATAGTCCCAGTTCTTGCAGTATAGCTGTAACTTGAATCTCTCATCTTCTATTCTGATCAGACTGTTTTGGAGCAGCTTTATATCAGTCTCTCAGAAAGCTACCAATGCGTTGCCAAGATTTTGGCACAATATATAACCAGTACATCAAAGGGAAAAACAAAGATCAGGAAACAATTAGAATAAACATTGGAGAAACAGAACTTAACTTAAACTTAATCTAACCTAATATCAGACAAGTAATGATCATACCCATGAGGGCTTGATTTTTTCCCTTGGATTTCTATAATCTGTTTTAAAATCCTAATCCCTTAAAAACTATGGGATAACTAAAGATATTAATGTTTACACCTTGTTTCAATATCTCATCCATGGAAATGCCAGCGTTCAGCGCATATTTTCATGCTTAATATGGCATCCAATGTCCATAATTACAAATCAAGGTTCTGTATCAATAATTTTGCATGACAGGATGTTGCATGTTATCGTAAGCTTTGTCTCCTCCTTTCTGAGAGCTATGCATTTTTTGATTTACCTCCTTGTAGTCGTGATTTCTCTTCCGTTTTATAAAGCCCAAATAGTGATAATAAGGACAATTCTGCCAGCTTTTCCATCTTGTCGATTACATCTTTGGTGGCCCATACAGGGAGAGTATAATTGTGAATACCCTAGTGATAAAGGAAAACAGAATTATTTTTTTTTCTTCTACTGGTTTCCATCATCCTATTGCCCGGCTTCACACTACTACATTTAGACTCTCTGAGGCTGTCCTGCAATTCTTTCACTCATCAGCATTCCCTGAAATACCCTTTGTGGGAATGGGGATCAACCTGAAGTGGGTGAATGGGAAGAGGGGAAACACCTATGTGAAGGGGATCCCTTGTAGGTATAATGTGTTCTTGCTRTAGAGATAGTGGTTTTGGTTTTGCTAGTGTGAAAGATTGCAGACATATGTCTTATCCTCTTCCTTCCCTCTGCATCTTCAGGGTATAACCTAGCTCCGACTTTTCCTGCCTTTTCCATACAGTTGTCCAGATACCAGTTCCACCACTGGCCATTTACAGACAAGTGTCGTTCTCCAGTCATGTAAGAGTGACAGTGTCTTACAGTGTTTAAGTGCCTCAATGTGTGGAGGATATGTTCAACAGCCTTCATGTGCTGCTGATAATGACTGGGGCCAAATGGAATCATCCCATGCTTGGCGCCAGTCTAATTTTATTCACTGGTAGCAATCATCATCTAATTTTCTAACTGATAGATCATAATCTTACCTCTCATTTTCAACATCTAAGTATTTTGATGTTTACCTGTTGATAGGTTAACACAAATAATTTTATTTTCCTGTTAAAAATCATAAATATGTCTGAGGCAGCATACTCAAATAATTCTATAGCAGGATATTGGGAAGGAAAATGAGGGAATAAAGGGAATGGATTTCGGTACCAGTGCTTCAGGATAAAACATCAAATGGAAACRACAGTTTCCCAAGCTGTAAACCATGTTTTTGGGTTATTCTAGATTAGAACTTAGATTCAAATAAAAAACSCAAACCAAACCAAACCAAAACAAAAAAACAAATCCAGGAGAGAAGTCAATTCATTCCTACAAAACCACATYGCCATGGTTTAATTGAAACCCAGCTTAGGAGTTATATTCTTTCCCGACCTCTATTGCCTTATTATTACCTCACAGTATAGAGTATCATATGTATTCCAGAGCTGGAAATTGTCCAGTATTTTAAGATGATTTAGTTCAAGTCCTGTGTCAACTGCCATTGTTTGTAAAAAATCCTGGGGGAAAAAAGTAAAGAGTATGCCACAAATACTCAAGACATATGGAACACATATGCGTACAGATTCATTAGCACCCAACCTGGCAACACAGTAGTGTTTAATTTTACACAGGTGAAACCCTTGTAGCGGAAGATTTTGGTTGCAGATTTCATTTTGTAACCATTTCAAGATACTGATCTCTATTTCAGGCACTGCTTTTTCTCAGCCCTGCTATGGGTGCTCTCTCTGCTGCACTTTTCTTTCCCTCTTTTGACTGCTCTAGGAGGCTACCTGAGTCACCTCAAACCTTCAGACATAAGGAAGAGGAAAGCACTAAGGGAAAAGGAACATGAGAAAACAAAAGAGGAGAAAATAGAAAATTAAAGAGAGATGGGGCAAATATTCAGGATGGGGCAAAAAGAAATTGAAAAGGCAACTAGGTTTTCTTTCTGCCATTGAAGGGGAGCTGAATATCTAAGTAATAGTTCCATAACAATTGRCATAAGGGATTCTTGCTACGTGTTAACACA
The DNA here is from genome assembly GCA_030449065.1 of Oceanodroma leucorhoa. Lineage (NCBI taxonomy): Eukaryota > Metazoa > Chordata > Aves > Procellariiformes > Oceanodroma > Oceanodroma leucorhoa. The sequence goes on from JASVER010000053.1 coordinate 1,642,581, forward strand.
GAAAAATAAAGGGACTCCTTAATATCCCTTATTCCCATGTTACCTGTTTCATACTAGTAGCTGAGAGAGAGGATAGCTATGAAGTCATAATTCACCTCCCATTGCAGGTGAGTGAGGCTAAACAGAGTAGCTGAGCTAGCACAAAGTTAGAAATAAACCAAAAAAGGAAAATGTTGGGTTTAGCCCCAGCAGTAAGCCTGAAGTGACTTTGAGAGCATGTGTACAGGTGCAGTCAGGGTATGAGGAACATGAGACCTCTGCTTTATTTGTGCAATAGTGCTATTACAAAGAGCATGGTAGGCAAACGAGAGAAGCAGTAACCACTATCTAGAGCAATTATTATCCACAAGAGCATGGTTGCTTGAGGCAGGTATACCATCCATGTATCTACATCCTGCTGCAGCACTGGAATGGGAAATTTTCAGTCTCTGACTGAGATTTGTGTCAGGGCCAAAACAGAAGCATGTCTTGTGATGGATCCAAAATGCATCTCAGAGAAATTTACATAAGTCAGAATGTTCGCCTTGTTGAGCTTGCTTTAGTTCTCTGTTGTAGTGTCAACTTCAGAAAGTCATAGCAGGAAGGCATAATCCTTCCCAAATTTCAGATCGATCAGATTTTTTAGAATTGGTTTTGTACTACCCTGTAAAACTGGAAATTGTTGCATCCAGAAGTTTCTTCTCCCCTCAGATCATGGAACTTTAATTATATGCAGCTCTAAATAGTCTCAGAAAATTAATGTTAAATTCACATTTTAAAAGATTAATATAGAAAAGTATGAGAAATGTATAAGCATATAAAACATACCTTTTGATCGTATTGGCCTAAATTTCTGATTTTAAGAGGGTCCTCAGGAATTTTTTTTTTGCATTTATTTATTTTTGCATTTTAGCAAAAGGAAACAATGCAATTCCGTAACTTCTACATCTTAGTTACTTTCCTTCTTCTTAGATTTTATTTYCTTTTTATTTTATCTTACCATGTATGGTTGTATTCTATTTTGAAATTCACTAGATGTTTGTGTTTCATTCTGAAGTTCATCGAAACGGGGACAGTCAGGCAGAGGAAAATGCAGCCTCTGAAACAAGAGAAGTAAAATTTAGAATAGTTCTAAAATTAATCAACACACCTCCAGTTTTGCTATTGCTGAGATTGCTGATGTAATATTTGTTAGGTTCGTGGCCGTGCTACAGCTACTCCATAATAGTTTGTTTGAGTACCTTGTTCATGAATTCGGTTAACATAAGGAATGGACTGTGGTAACTTGACTTTTCAGTGGCTACTTGTGGCTATGAYAGCTAGATTTCCCTTGGTTTAGCTGATTTTGGCAAAAAGCAATTATGCACGTCTGTCAGGGGATTGCTTTGAGAAGTGGATCAGGGTCCATGATCAGGAATTTTAAAAAGCTGCCGTTTCCCTCTTGTTTTCTGAATCCCCCCAGATGCAGCTTGACACCTGGTACTGGAATCTGAATTGCTTCTGCATCTACACATCCTGCTCTCATCTCTTTGGAGGTAAGCAGCATATTATGGTAAGCATTTTAAGTACCACTTAATGGACAGAACTCAAAACAAGAGTGACAAATAAATTGTGCTCCTGAAATATCAAAAAGCTATGAGCCTAATGGCTCYGTCCTTGGTTAGGGGTCTGGTTCACTTTTAATAATGTCAAGTGTATGCATTGYGAGGTCACCTGATAGTACATATTTGATCTGAACCATGTGTAAATACATATGTGTCTATCAAACTCTGTGCTCTGGCAAATACGCCTTATGCCAATTGTAGAAGGACGGATGATACCTGATCCAGCATAAAGTGTCTGTAAAAAGTTATGAGCAAAATAAGCTTGTGCTGGTTCAGCACTTTATGTCACATCACTAGAGCATTTTTGACCCAGCACTAATATTATGCTATAACCATACAAATMGTGTCAAGGAACTGAGCTAATATACAGTGGAGAAATTAACTTCAATATCTATGGCTTATGTATGTGCAAGAAGGTCTGCTCTGTGTTGGGGTGAACATTAGCAGACTGCACTTCCAGTGCTTCTCTTTTCTCTTTGATTTATCAACGTGAAGCTTGCACCAGCCACCAACTGACACTAGCACACTTTCACTTGGACAGATTTCCAAGGGTGCATTTTTTGTGTAACAGCAGCACACTGGAGGGTGAARGCTCAAAGCTGCAATATGAAACTGGGGAATGTTGTTTAATTACACAATAACAAATGTTTCTCTTGCTGTATGGCTTAATTATCCCCCTCTAGGTGTTATTAATTAAGCCACTCCCTTTGGCCTCATTAAGCAGTACTCAGTACTGTTGCCTGTCAGGTCTTAATAGATCTCAGTGACTGAAAAATAAACTGTGATTAGTTTTTTTTTACAGGACTSTGCTTGGCCTCAATTTCCCACTTTGTGTTGCTTAGGGCTTGAAAATACCCTCAAACATCTGCTTGGTTTAACAAGGGAACAATGTTTTTTACAGGTGGTTTGCATATTTAACAGGAATTTTGAGTTGCAGCAGAGGTGTGTTTCAGTGAAACATTAATACCCACTCTTGAAGCAGCTGCAGAAGTGATGAGGTACTAGAGATTCCTACAAATGAGGTTGCCTTCTCCAAACAGGTCACTGCAGTGCACTGTGATTCCGCTAGRGACTTTGAGGTTTTATTTGGCCAAAGCTCTGACCACTTTGATGCTTTTTCGATCTTCTGGTGAAAAACMTTCCCCTAGTGTCCCACATTTAAATAACAGTGACGACATTCTTTTCTGYTGAGGGACAGAGTCAAGTTTCAAGTTGAATCGCATTGTGCCTAATCCAGTTTGTGGAAACCCTTTCTCTCTGTACCTGCTTTCAAGCATGACCTCCAAGAATGGAGGAATGCCAATGGGAGGCAGGTGCGGCCACCCCCTAATGACAGAGTCCATCCTCTGATGTTGGTGACTGGACAGGCAGTTATTTAATAGGGTTTTTGTTTACCTTTCCTTAAAGTCAACTTCTGTCCTTAAAGGCAGAAGAAAATTAGCCTTTCTGTCATTACACTCAATAACTTTTTGTCCTTGTTCAACACCCTATTCCTTACACAGTCCTTGTCACAGGAGCTAGTGAAATTAAAATCTAAACCTGAGTCAGCCAGAGAGAGCTACATATAGTAAAACTTCCACAAGACCTATTATTCAGGTAGGTCTGCTCTTATTATGAACCRCAAGGCAAGTGCTAGGGTTTCATTAAATGTTTGTACAGCACTGAGCATAAAAGGGCCCTTGTCTGTAATTAGGGTGCCTATGTGCTACCAGCATAGGAAAGTAATAATTGAGAGGTCATTACAGTGGCTGGTGAAAATTCCATTCCKTGAATAAACTATGGAACAAACTTGCCAAGGAGGGGAGGTCTAGCTGATTGGTGCTTAGAAAAGCACTTGTTCTCTATAAAGGTTTAGGGCAACTTCTCTATAATACTGTCCAAAAGTGTCCTTGCCAGGAGAAATGTTAGAGCTGTACCTTGAMGAAAATGGTAGGGTGGATGACAATTCAGGTATTCTTCAACTATAGAAGGAGGATTTTCATGCAGCTATTACAGTTGACCTATGACATGCTTGTCAGCTGGTAGCTGCAGYTGATATTTTCTGTTAGATTGAACTCAAAAAGAATAGAAAATATTTTTTAGCTTTTTCCCCCCTTTTTTCTCTTTTTTGTTTCTGGGAAAGTTTAATGTGTTATAGGAAATGTCCAGCCAGTACTCACCCGATCTGTTGATTTCTGCAGAACGTGAACTGGAATAGGTTGCCAGAGAAGCTCAGGGTTCCAAATTTGGCTGCTAATTGGTGGAAAGAGGCCAGAAAGGTATGACTGGGCACTCATAATGGTGCGATCATAATCTGTACTTTGGATGTAAAACTGAAGATAGAACGGCAAAGAGTTAAAAATAAAATGGAARCAATAAAAATAATAAGGAAATTTTACCCAACTCATCAATCCTGGCTTCTTGTTTTCAGTTTTGTTTTTGCATAAAGTCAAAACAGTGAAACTATAACTCAGCTTTTTAGGGCCCTACTTCATTTGCATAAATGGAATTGCCAAAGCATCTTTCAATTTGGAATCTAACCCTCAGACTGAACTGAGAAGAATAAGAAAGCATGATTTAAAAGAAGGATGCTCTCCATCTTCTGAGATTCAGAAGAACATTGATACGTGTAGATGTGGCGCTTAGGGAGATGGTTTAGTGATGGACTTGGCAGTGTTAGGTTWATGGTTCGACTCAATGATCTTAAAGGTCTTTTCCCACCTAAATGATTCTATGATTCTRTGATCCATCTGCTATACCTCAGGAATGAAAGCACTTAAAACCGTAAACCTCTCTTGGAAGCATGGCAAAGCTGTAGTCTTTTATGCCTTCCCATCAATGCATCCCTCATGTATAGACAAAAATGGTAGTGGTACCTTCCCCACAATGGATGTGTACCGTATGACAAACACATCCAAACAACTGTTAGACCTCTCTTTTACAAGATGAAGTATGTTAGCATGGCCTATCACATGGATGGATATGCATTCACCTTTCAACAGGGTAGAACAATATTGGGTCATTGTGTATAAATTCCCAATTCATTCGGTGGTGTGGAGCTGTTTAGTCCCTGAAAACTGGGCAGTGGAAGACCCAAACTGAATGTAGGAGCTGAAAGTTAGACTTTAGCCTGTGTTTTTACCKTGACATAAAAGCCTGACTTTCCAAAATGTTCTTCTATTACCTTAATTTTTCCATTAATGAAACGAATAYGGTGATGTGCTTTTATCTAGCACAAGTCCATAGTTCCGCTATGCCAGAGAAATGTCCTCCAGACAGTTCTGCTATATACCTCTTTCCGGTTGTATGTGCTGTTCAAAAAGCTGGAATATCTTTCCCTTGTGTACTGTCCAAGTTCAAATAGCTGCTGCATTCCAGTCTGTGAGGCAAGCATACAGATGATTATTAGATTAAGGTGACTGGAGAATCTTAATGTAGAATTTTCTTTTCTATTTTCTTTTTCGTCTTCAGCAATCAGTTTTTAAGTGATCATTAACCATTTGTATGATGTACTGTATGTGTTGTAGGTGATCTAGAATTTTTAACAGAAATACTCATTTATATCTATGAAAAAATGGTATGTTCTGAAATGCTAAGACTCCAACATCTGCTACAGGAAAGGCAGTGCRCCTGATTCTACACAAATACAGTTTCCACAGTGCTGTAGCTCTGTAGATGTTCCTGGAGTTATTCATGATCAACATTGTTCTTTACAATGTATGTCAGTTAGTGCCAGCTGAGAAAGGATGATTGATAACCTAGTATTTATTATTGTCATTGCTCTGCTATTTGATCAACGTGATACATTTGTGGCTTGCATTTCATGTAAGTRACGTTCTTCTATCTTTGCCTTGGTGCACCTGCAGTTGTCTTAGATTGCACACTGTCTTTTCTGTTACTCATTTGTAAAGCTGTGAGCTGAACTTTTTAACTTTTAGCTGTCAGAGAAGTACATTCTTACTACTGTTGCTAAAAAGATAATAAAATAGCAAAAAGCTCTCAAAAAATCTGTGCCAAAGCAGAAACTGTTTTCTTCTTACAGCATAAGCTATGTACCTGGGGATAGTAATSTGTTGTCTGAGTGTCTGAATTTTTTTTTACAGACCTTTCAAGCCTCACTTCAAACACTAAATGCTGAACTGTCTCTGATTCATGTTTCTGCATCATGATGAAGTATTATTAAGAAATGCATTGGCCTCTCTTTGCTCCAGATTTTCGTATGTCAAATACAGTTAAAGACCTAAGGCTTGATGTTGAAATGCCAGAGCAAGAAGCAGGTTCAGTGCATCCTAGTGAAACTCTGGGCTGAAAGCTGCCTTATTRGAAGACATTGTCCCCAGAAGCAGCCTTCTCCTGCAAGACTCCCTTTGTTTTGTGAGTACGTGGTTGCCAGTCAAATGATGAGATGTGGACTCATCACTTGACCTGGTGGGCAGGTGTCATTCCTTTACCCTGTCACAGGGCCCAGTGCTTAATGGTCRTTAGAACTTCATCAATTAAGAGTATAGACAATGTTTAAACTTGCTGTTTATTTGAATGCAGACACACTATCAGGAAGTTGTTGCTTTTAGGGTGGTAGTTATAAAGCTATGATGAACAAGATATCAATTTAACAGTAGTTGGATGAATGATGTTGCAAAAATGTTTATGAATTACGGGATATTGCTAATGCCAACTATCRGTACTTGGGATTTGCTAATGTTTCTGAGACACACATAAAAAAATCTGCCTRCTTCCTATTTTAGTAGTATACATAAGTTCTAAGAAAGTCAACATACCTTGGTAAGTTGTCCAAATCCCTGGGGCCATTCACTTTCTTTGTGTAGATCAGTTGGAAAGTTTACAACTGGTGTTCGGTCACCATGTCGGAAAACCTAACAATATTACCAATAAAAAACTCTAGTTAATGACTAGCTGGAAGTCAAGCATATATTATAATTCCAGTGCCATTTTTCAGATCAAAATATTGGAGAATCTGCAGAAACCTACTCAAGTAGGATTGGAGTACATTCTTTACACACAAGAATAGGTATAATTATGTAGGAATTTAGTGGGCATGAGCCTGACAATTCTTCCTCCCAGAACATAAAATTAATCAGCCAAGATGTTAATGCTGAGATTACATCCATAGCTAGGGACTTAGACAAGAAATCTGACTGAATTTTGGACACTCAGCACCTCTGAATATTAAACCAGTTACTGATGTGCTTATATGAGTATTTAATTACTTTGGCATAGACACTTGAAACTTTGGTAACTGCTTTTTTCATAGCAGTATCTTTAAAAGTAATTCCATGTACACATGGATCGTATGTTTGATTTCTCAATCATCCTAAAATATAAAGATGAAAAAGTATAAAGGTTTACACTGTTAGCTTACTTAATATTTATTAATACTTTTAAATACATGTATGAAAATATTTTTTGAAAGTCTATAGGATTTTTTTTCTGTTAAATTCAGTGAGAGCAAAGAGTTTGGTTGTTTTCCTATCCTGGACACTCCAGTGTGGTGAGTATTAGTGTGATATGTTCAATCATATGATTTTTACATCAGAAACCTTRAATGAGCCTTTTTGTATTTTTATTCCAGCATACAGAGAAAGTGCCAACCCTAGATTAACTAGTTCTGAAAAATTCTGAATTACCCTCCCTAAGTATATCATGTGTGGGCTTAGAAAAATGAAGTCCACAAAAGTTTCACRTGAAAGGAAATGCTGGAATACAAGTTCACAGGGCTCCAGACAATCTTCCAGGATGCTGATCTGAACTGTTTAAAAAGTTACCTTTGCTTGTATCAATGTTCACATAACCAACCTCATTCCTGACTTTGCAGAATAAAATGACAATGTGGAAGCATGGTATATTTGTTCCTAAAATGACATTTATTCCATAACACCTCACTGGTATATAGCTTGTTTATAATTAATACTCTCCATTGCCTCATTAAGCCACATCATTCTTGCCCAAACATCAGAGAGGTTTGTACATGCTAGTTAGCTTGCCACTCCCACTGGGAGGTGTTTTATGTTTATATTTTTCAAAGTAAACACAAACAGTGCTACTTAATGTTTTAATTACAACACACACCCTTTTCATCAGCCTTCTGTACTAATGTGCACAAACCTGTGCTAGAGCAGGTACTTCAGAGTTGGAAAAGACTATCCTTCAAAGGCAAATATAATTGGATTTCTCCCTCCATTCGTTTTCTATAATAGACAGCAAAGTTTGCTAGAGTAGATGTTACCATTAGAACCATGTAGAAAACTGCTTATTATTTTTTTSCTTTGCTAGTTGAATTTCACTGAAGATGTGGCCAACCTGAAATGAATATTTTTCAGCAAATCAAGGAGGTTTTTTCACCATCATCAACAACATGTTGATCAACATGAAATTGCACAGTTTCAAGAAAAAAACCACCTTTTTTTCCTGAGTTCAAGCACAGCAAAAGGGTCCCTAATATCTTTCTTAAATATTTATTGCTGCTTCTCTATGCAATTTATAATCCTGTACATGTCTTTTCTTACTAATCTGGAATATCAGTTGGTTCTTTATAGTAAATTCTCAGTGCACCTCTGGTGAACAGGAGAGTAGGTAAAGAGCTACATTGTCTGGTGATTGATTCAGTTGCATGCAAGAAAAATGAGTGAGGAGGACTTTTGTGTCACTGCTTATTTCCTTGGTGTTTTGACATGCTGACATACATAGGTGTCAGGTAGGATTCATTAGSTTTTCTGGACAAGCTGATGCCTTTGTAAAGAATAAAGCTTAAATTCCCAATTACAATGTAGCTGCATACTTTCTTGTTGAATTATCCAGCTTCACAGAAAAGCATTTTTATGAGTAACTGACAGTTGATCAAACTGACTGACATGTTTAAATGACTATATTTTTAGGCAAGATGTAGCAATGGATAACACTTGGCCAATAAATATGCCCTTTTTATTAGTGAAAAAATACTGAAAATGTGTTAGATTTTAAATACTGGTTTATGATGCTTTATACTTAATGTGCAACATAACCCTCAGTGTATATTTCACTGTCACAACAGTCAACCCCTAAAAACTTTCAATAAGCCAGAACAGAGTTCAGCATTTTACCTGAACAGAGGTGAGAGGGCAAAAGGTCAAGATCAAAAGATGTTCAAATATATGTGGGAGCAGGAGATGTGAAGAAAAATATTTTCTCTCTTTGTAACCTTAAGAAATGGAAGCAGTGGAGGGTGTTCTCTTCTAAAAAGCAGCACAGCTTAAGTCCACACAGAATAGGAAAAAGTTCAGTTCCTTGTTTGTATTTSTGCATCTTCATTGCACAGTGACATATAAATATGATATTAACACTAAGTTGGAAGTAGCAGGAAAGAAACAAATACTTCTAATAGCAGAACCTTGTTTTTAGGAATTGAAGGACTAAGCTTCTCAGCCAACTGATTTTTGTTTGTGCTCAAACCTTCTTGCTTGCTACTTCTGAAAATGACCTTGCTTCAGTTGCAGTTGGAAATGGAACAATGACCTTATGAACAACCACATAACCTAAAAGGCTAACTTGTTCAGTCATAATTACATTTCAGGAGACTTTTTTTTTTTTTAATTTAAAACATTAAGAGGAGCTTGTGTATTTGAAAGTTTGTCTTTYTCATTAGAACACCTTATACTGTTAGGGAGAGAAAATTTATCCCTACAGACTTGCCTTGCTCATCAATATATATTTCTCAACACTCATCATTTGCATTTTATTAAAAAGGAGTTGATCCTTCAAATTAATTCAAAAATATGTGTGCTGCAGCATTTATTACTCCTGGCCTACAGATTGCCTTCCTGACCTTTTAGAAGACATAGAACATGGCAAGATGAGAGAAAAGGAACAAGGAGGCATCATAAAAGGTGAAAAGACACTAGAAATTAAGGAGGAAGGGAGAGCAAGGAGGATGTATACAAAAAGAGCAAAGCACACCTGTTTGGTATATTCATTTCAGCACTTCTATCTGAAGTGCTTCACCTCAGTCAGTTCTCAAAAGCAATAGATGGATAGTTACCAAATACCCTCTCCTTCAACTCTAATACAGCTTGAACCTGATTTGGTGACTCCCATTCGCTCTTTGTAACTTTGTGAGGGTGATCACTTCAGAYCAAAATGGCCACATGACTCGGACTTTGGCCAGCATTTGCCTCCACTGTTGTCAGGTGAAAAATCATCTTGGAGAAAAACTGGTGCGGAGGAGAGGGTGAACTGAGAATGTGGCATGTGTAGTATATATAACATCTTCATTCAGAAATGCCATGAATTACAGTGAATTAATCTGTCTCTGAGTAATAGTGAGCTTCTTACAGACATTTTTATTGACAGACTCAACTTCAAACAAAAAGATTTTTTATTTTGAAGCCAGCAATAGGAAGGAAGAAACAAGAGGGATCTGGAACCAGTCATGCTGCCAGTTCAGGGAAACCATAGATGCAGAAATACTGAGCATGTTTAGCCAAGGTTTCAAATGGCTTGGCTTGATTAGACAAATAGGTAACATGCTCAGTCAACACTTCCTATCCTGAGTTACAAGAAGAAAGACATGATGAAATCACAGTACCTCAGAAACCACACCTCTTTGTATACATGACAGGTGAAATGAGTGCCTGTGTGGAGGCAGAAGTTACAGGTCAGAACTTCTTTATGCAGAGGCAATAAATCAGTATTTCATTTCTACTTGGGTACCCGATGGTCCTACRTATTTCCTATTTTCATAGAATCATAGAATAGTTTGGATTGGAAGGGACCTTTAAAGGTCATCTAGTCCAACCTGCCTGCTGTGGGCAGGGACACCTTCAACTCGATCAGGTTGCTCAGAGCCCCGTCCAACCTGACCTTGAATGCTTCCAGGGATGGGGCATCTACCACCTCTCTGGGCAACCTGTGCCAGTGTTTCACCACCCTCATCGTAAAAAATTTCTTCCTTATATCTAGCCTAAACCTACCCTCTTTTAGTTTAAAACCATTCCCCGTTGTCCTGTCGCAACAGGCCCTGCTAAGAACTTTGTCCCCATCTTTCTTATAAGCCCCCATAAAGTACTGAAAGGCTGAAATAAGGTCTCCCTGAAGCCTTCTCTTCTCCAGGCTGAACAACCCCAACTCTTTCAGCCTTTCTTCATAGGAGAGGYGTTCCATCCCCCTGATCATTTTTGTGGCCCTCCTCTGGACCCACTTCAACAGTCTTTTCTTGCGCTGAGGACCCCAGAGCTGGACGCAGCACTGCAGGTGGGGTCTCACCAGGGCAGAGTAGAGGGGTAGAATCACCTCCCTTGACCTGCTGGCCACACTTATTTTGATGCAGCCCAAGGTACGGTTGGCCTTCTGGGCTGTGAGCCCACGTTGCCAGCTCACATCCAGCTCTTTGTCCACCAGTACCCCCAAGTCCTTCTCAGCAGGGCTGCTCTCAATCCCTTCATCCCCCAGCCTGTATTGATACCRGTAGTTGCCCCGACCCATGTGCAGGACCCTGCACTTGGCCTTGTTGAACCTCATGAGGTTCACAGGGCCCCACTGCTTGAGCTTGTCCAGGTCCCTCCGGATGGCATCCCGTCCCTCAGGCATGTTGACCGCACCACTCAGCTTGGTGTCATCTGCAAACTTGCTGAGGGTGCACTCGATCCCACTGTSTATGTTATTGATGAAGATATTAAACAGTACTTGTCCCAATACGGACCCCTGCGGGACACCACTTGTCACCGATCTCCATCTGGACATTGAGCTAGCTGTTGACCACTACCCTTTGGATGCGACAATCCAACCAATTCCTCATCCACCGGACAGTCCACTCATCAAATCCATCTCTCTCCAGTTTAGAGAGAAGGATGTTGTGGAGGACCATGTCAAAGGCCTTACAGAGGTCCAGATAGATGACACCTGTATCTCTTTCCATGTCCACTGATGTAGTCACTCCATCATAGAAGGCCACTAGGTTGGTCAGGCAGGACTTGCCCTTGGTGAAGCCATGCTGGCTGTCCCGAATCACATAAAAATCTCCTTCCCTTYAAAGAGTTAATTCTCCAAGGCTTGCTGACTGCCTGATTTCATCTGTGTGTCCAGTTTTCTCTCTTATCATTGAAACAATATTTAAGTATATTGCTATACACAGAACGTTACTGGAATTAGCGTTGAGTCCCTGCTGTGGGTAATGTCTGATAGAGCAACAAGCCTCAGCAGGAGTTGGAACTGGTTTTTCCTGTGCACTCTGGCCTCTCTCCAAGTAGCACATCTACAGTGCAGCCAATAGACAACTAGACATGAAATACTTTATCTAGAGCTAGATGATATGTTTTGGACACAGTACTTCTGTCTGTTATCTGTATGTGCACATAATGTCTCAAATAGAGAAAGGTGGCAGAAGATGATCTTAAAATTCCTATTTATAAATGTGWATTCCAATCCCCACAACTTTGTATTGAAAATATCCCTTTAGACTAACTATTCTTTATCAGTATACCTCTTATTAAAAAAAGAAATTAGTATGAAGACGACTATGATGTAACCTTCATGATCCAAACTATTTCATTGAATTAATCTTTCTTTTACCTTAGGTAATGGGGAAAGTGACATTGAAGTAGTGTCTAGTTACTTTAAAATAAGAAACGGCCCAGCAAAAAACCAATTACAGTCCGTTTTCAACCTAACTGAAGTTAATGCAGCATGTATCTCAAACCTCTACATAAAAATGCCCTTTTCTGGTTTTGTTTTTGTGGTAACTTCCGTAACATCATAAGCTTCAGCTTCCAAGCACAGAGGAGGTAGGCCATAATCGCCAGCTCTCACACTATGCATCAGAGTGGCAGCTAAATTAAGCAAGAATAGGTAAACTTAGACCTCAGATCTATTAACTCCTCTGCGCTATGCATCTACCACAAAGCTAAGTTGTACAGTTATCTTGAAATAATAACTAGGGGTTAGGAGATGGAATTCTTATAACTAGAGGCCGCCTTATCTTCTTTAAGTAAAGTCTTTAAACTCAGTAAGCAAAAGGGCAGCAGTAGTTTTTCTAAGTCTAAAAAGAGGCAAAGCAACCGCACACCTTGTTTGATTTGACAGTCGTATCAAATTCCCTGTATTGCCCGCAACAAAATAGAAAGCAAATCTACTTACTACAACCACAAACTTCAGTTCTCTTTCTGCAGTAGTCTGTTGAAGCAGAACGAGGATAATATGAAAAGAAAAACACAGGATCCTAGATGGGTTGGGAAGCTGTATCACTCCCATCCTGGCAGAGGATGAAAAAAGGCTTCGTAGCTCCAGCAGCTGCTCAGGCTGAACAGCCCAGACGTCAGGCTGTACTTTCAAAAGGGGTGGAACTGCTGCCGGTGAATTTCAAATCCAAGAGGAATGTTGTGTGACTACGCAACAAATTGCATCGCCCTTTGTCTTCAAATTACTGTTTACATTCTATTTAATCAAATCGTAATTCAGTTCCTTTTTCTCTGTGATATTTTTCTCTTTTGCATTGTAAGGATGAGGTTAAAATACGAAGGAGTTGCTAAGCATTCCTAATGTTTCAACCTACCTGTTCTGTTTCCACCTCTCAGGGCTTGGAATTTTTCCAGACTATAGCATGGCCATGACGATGAACTCGGAACCAAGAGCCAGGCAATACTGTTTCTCTTTTCTCTTTGCTGCTCAGTTAGCCCTCTTTTCGGCTTCCCCCTCCTCCTTTTTTCTTTCCTCTTCTACATTGTCAATGTGAAATCAGAATAATTACTTCAAACAACGCTTCATGTAGGTTAAAACTACCAGTCCCTCCGATAAAATAGTTGAATAAATCTTGCAACAAGTATGTTCTTTAAGCTCCTTGCTGGGCAGTTATCTCCTCTTCAATTTGTGTGTGTTGCTTTTCCTTTCCCTTGGAGTATATCTATACTTCCCCTTTTGTAACTACTTATGTCAAGTTCTTTTTTGGCCTCAATTCTCTAAGAAATTTCTCGTGATGAAGCCTCGGAGCTCACATTTTTATTGTTACTGATTAAGAACCCTCCTTCTGACAGTAGCTCACTGGCTTTGAGAAGATTGCTCAGCTTGCCTCTGCTTTCTCTCTATAAAATAAGAACRATGATACTTCTAGACTTGATTTCATAAGGATTTTCTGGGTAAATGAATTACAGTTTGCAGAGACCTATAAATAGAGTTCTCTAAATGTTAAAACTTAAGATCCTCTGTGTATTGTCTGAGTCATCCCATTCCTGTGATACCCAAACCTGTCTCAGGGTCTCCTCTTGAGCTCTCTGCAACAGTACTCTCTACAACAGGTATTTTACCATTTACCAGAAATTCTGCCTCTAGTGCCSTAAACCCCACTAAGCCTCAAGTGCTCTCTTCTCTGAGTTGTGTGAATGACCTTATGTATCCGTTTCRTCTGATGGATGGGAGTGGAAGCTCCCAGACTTTCCCATCTCTCTTGTCAGTCCATGCCCAGTTTGCAGCACTGACTTAAACTTCTTTCTTCCTCCACTCTTACGTCCCCACCCTCCTTTTTGGTCTCTCCTGGTGTGATTGTGCATATGCAGAAGGTGTAAGAAAGTAATCCATACTTCACAAATATATAATACTTTGTCTTTCTGAAAACAAATGTAAGCTGATCATCTTCCTCTATTGATTAAGAGTGCAGATCATAAAACATACTTTCTTTAGAATATTTTAATATGCCTCAAAAATCAAGAATGGATGTCCTACTTTTTTAATCTATATGGTTTTTTAGATAGGTGGTTCCTAAGCTTTTTGGATCAAGGAATCCTTGTTGGCTCTCAGAATTTTTTCTCATTCTTCCTAAGCCCTTACTGTGAAATTAATAACTGATTAGTTTTTATAAGATTTGCTGGTTTATTGTGTTTCTTCTTTGATGAGTGACTATGACTAATGAAGTCTCATTATTATGGAACGCTTATAGTAACTTCACTTTAGACATGAACTTAATTTTTTTGTGATGCTTTATGACATAATTCAGAAATGTTTGAAAATATATAACAACTGCATTTTATAGAAAATCTTTGCTAATGTCTCCTAAAAAATGATATTTCAACCCAAGACCATGCATATGATAAGTAGTTCTGCTTTCTGTGGCTTCACTCTTCCCTTTGGCATGTGTACTTTGCTAGTGAGAATATTTTGTGCTCAAAAGAATGGGCACACCGCATCTTAAATAAATCTCTACACATTCCAAAATGGAAGAATACCCTCATTCATGTGCCATAGTGGTTAATACAGGGTCCTGTAGGAATCCTGTAGTTAATCTGTAAGTATGTTGGTAGCATGTATTTCATTTGGAAATTTCCTTGCTTGTCTTGGTTTGTGTCCATTTCTACTGTGCATTTGGCAGCTATAACCTTGTCATATTCTGCAACAATTAAATCCTTACCCTTTTTGTGAAAAGTTGCTTCAAAATAAAAAAAAATAATTCCTAAATCAATCTAGTTATAGTTGTCCAAGCATTATAATAAAAGTGGACCTAAACAATTTGAATCATGTTTATGTTAATTTGACATATATTTTAATTATGGAATTATGGCATTAAATAGAATTAGCTGAAACACAATTGCCCATTTTAAGTGCATGTATCCATCTTGAAGGCTTGCTGAAGCATAGCTAGATTGGCTTTGAAGTGGACCGGTTGCAAAAGAACCCACACTTTGATGTATGCAAGGGTTACCTTAGGTAACTGCTGCTGGTGGAGCACAACCTACACACTGAAAGGGTGGAAGTCATTGCAGTCAAGGCAGCTGGATATGAAACTGCTGCCGGCACTCATGGACCAGGCTGCTCACGTGGGGAAACAGCTCAAGTTCTGTCACTGACTGAATCTGCAGAACAGCACTTAACGTAGTTTCGATTTATCTGCAATCATTTTTTCAAGCTTTTTTGAGCTGAAAAAGGAAAGAAAAGAAAAATTTTKGTTTCAGTAAACAAAGTGTCATATTTTCCAAGCACCATTTTGAAGCACTTATGGCAAAAGCAAAAGACTGCCTTGCAGTCCTGTGTTGGGGTGATTTCACCCAATTGTGGAGAGTGGGAAGGGACAAAGGAGTTAATCTGTGACACAGGAAGAATTAACTTACTTAGGCTGGTGACAGGACATGAACCTATATCTTGCACTATGGGAGAAAATG
The DNA here is from genome assembly GCA_030449065.1 of Oceanodroma leucorhoa. Classification (NCBI taxonomy): domain Eukaryota; kingdom Metazoa; phylum Chordata; class Aves; order Procellariiformes; genus Oceanodroma; species Oceanodroma leucorhoa. The sequence continues at coordinate 1,658,275 of JASVER010000053.1, forward strand.
TCCTAAGCACAAAGTTACTGTTCTAAGGCAGGCAGGGGGAAGAAAGTGTCTACTCAGTGTCGTCTAATAATTTCTTAGTTTGTYCCAAATTTGTAATATTCACCTGGTTACAGGGTACTCAGAGAATTTCTTTCTGGTCTTATGATTAAGATGTTTGCCTGAGACATAGGAAGCCTAATTTACACACCAGGAAATATGTAAATAAAGTGAACAGCAGTGAGAAAGAGGCAGAAAGCACTATTCATCTTCACTTTCCCCTCTGAAACTCTGCAGCCTGGTGGTGATTTTATTTTCTGGAAGATGTAGAGTCAGATCCTTTTGGCAAAGGAGGGATTTGAACTCGTGTCTGCCACATCTCAGATGAGTACCCTAAGCACTAAGTAAAAAGAAGGAACACCTACTTGTAGCACTACCATGAAACAAATCAAAATTAGTCAATGAATTTCATCCATATTTGTGAATTATGTAGAGTTCAGGGTTTTTACTTTCTTTTTTSGTAGTCACTCAGCTCAGTAAATAACCCAAAGAGAATAAGAGGTAGTGAAAAGAATGAAAATTATAGTCCAGGCAGTCCAGTGCCACATTTCCCAGGCAGCACAAAATTACTGTTGCTTTTCTGTTGTTCGTTCCCCATCTTGCTGACATTGTTTCAGTGTATGACAGGAAAAATAGTGAACATTATGAGCTACATCTCGCCTATATTACAGCATCTATGACTATTCAGGTTATTGTATTATAGCAAGTCTTCTTTAAAATATGACTGGTCTGTCTATGCATTGTTTGTGAAAGAAGGGAGGGGGTTGCATTTTCATGTGATCCGGCTTTTGCAACATGATATATATATATATATAAAACACTTTTCCTTTGCATTCTAATTAATTCCAAAGCTGATCTGTAATTTTTTGTTCATTTCTTCTTTAAGAGGAACTGAAACGAAACTGTTTATGGTTTTATACCTGCAAAAGACTATGGGACAGATTTTTCAAATGGAGTCAGCTGGTGCAGTTGTAAAAAAACATCATCTAGAGTGTTTTWTTATTCATTCACTGACATCCTCAATTTATATTCATACAACAAGATCTGGGCTTGATGTTTCAGACTTAATGAACGCTGATGTTTATTTTTCCTTGGAGTAAGCAAGGTATAAAGGAAGTCTTCCTTTCTGTGTTTCTACAGTGATAGTCCTAAGAACAAAAAATACTGTAAAGAATGTGTGTGATGGGGTTTCTGTTGAATAGGGATGAGGGGAATAAAATAATTTAGAAATATCTTAATTTGRAAATTAAATTTGCAATTTAATTTTGCTCAACAGAAATCAGAATGTTCAAGGGGCATGTAGTAGGGAAGAAGACATGGTCTGATGATGTGATGGAAAAGGGGGATCTTCTATGTGTTCTGTGAGCAGTGGCCTCAGCTAGGGTGCCCTTCCATAGCTGAACTGAAGTGCTGAGGCCAGGGTCCAGCTCCAYGATCCCCCACAGCAGACAAATCTGTGGGACAGAGGGGTCTTCATGCAGTTCTGAAAATTTTTGAGAGATGGATTTGGGTGAGGAAGGAGGGGAGGAACTGGGAACTGGAGGCTAAAGAGAATCATGAAGAATGTCTCAGCTCTGTATTGCATTTTCTGTGTGAGCATTGTGCAATGTAGGAAACCCTTGCCTTTGATGAGAGAAGAATGAGACCACCATTACAGCTCTTGAACTTCCACTTCTCAATATCTGTCAAACAAAACATTAAAACCAACTCAAGTAACACAAGTTGGCACAAGTTMAGAAAAAGGAGAAATGAGAACAGGTTCAGTATACAAGAGGGGATGCTTAGAAATTTGGTTTTGGCAGCTAAGGCTACAATCTTGTTAGTAGTCTAATACCGATAAAGATTCAGTCTTAAATTTTCCTCTCTATTTGCTTTCTTTTAGCATTTTTTTTAATTACTTATTGTTATGGGAGGTGTGATGATCAGCTGTGTGGTTTTGAGATGAATCATTTAAATAGCTTGCATTAACTCTCCTATGAGGGCTGCCAGACCTAGGAAGGGCTTTCTGCTGGTGTCCATTATGGATGTTAAGGTAATATGGAAAAAACAAGTTTATTCTTCTTTGCATTAAGAAGCAGCTATTGTCTCATGCCATTGGAAAACATTTTTACCCTTGTTTGGATGCTATGGTAAAAGGGGTTGCATTTTGTCACTAGAGGGGATAATTTATTTTTATCTATGTGTTTGAACTTCCTTGCTGTGAAATCTAACTACAAATCTTCTTGATGAACTGTGTTTCCTGTGCTGGCTTAGGAGTCACAGGAATTGTTGCTTGRGCCCTGCTGAGAAGAGAATGGGCTTTTACAGTGAGAATTCTGGAACTTAGATTCTTGCTAGAGGGGAAGGGGATGTTTTTATTCTTTTGATTCTTTTGTAACTTATGGAGTAGCAGTTACCTGCTCATGCTGTAGTTCTTAAAAGGAATATACATTTCATAGGTGTAGCATCCATTTTAAAAGCCTGGTCCAAGGAAAGGAAGCTAGAATGTTAAAATTTTCTGCATCTCATCTATTACTCTGGTTCTCTTTGAAATGACCTGCGGGCAGCAAGGCTGTTGACAAAGGTCCCATCCACTGTCAGAAAATAAAGAAKAAGAAAGCCTAGTTCTTCAAGCAAAGAAGTATCCACTATTTTCAGAAATTAGTTGCATTTGATTGTTCTGATCCAGCTTTTGTAGTAAGAACATGAAGTGTTTTTGCAATAGCAATATTAGAAAAAATAACTAGTGAAGGATTGCCCAGCACATTCTKCATGTTTTAACTAGCATGTAGCTCTGGATTTTTTTATTTTGTGTTGCCAGTAGGATCTTTTTGTTGTTAATGTCAAGAACATCATGGACTTACAGACTTCTCTGTATCAGATCAGAGTATACAATCAAGGTAACATAACAAAAGGAAGGTGTCTGAAAACCTATTTGAAACTACAAATGATTTTTCTTTCAAAATTAACACTTGGCTTTGCTGTCTTTTTGGAAAGAGATAGAATGGCTCARTATGTGAAAGCCTTGTTGGGTCAGCCAATTGCCTGCCAGATCTTCATGGTAGCCAGCCTGGCTGTTTGTAGGCTTCTCTTAGGTCTAGRTCCATGGTCCATTCTTTCCATAAGTCTCACCTTCCTTCCGTATAGAGGTGGGATATTTGTGCATGTATAGGACAGAGACAAGAAAAAGAAAGACATCTCTTAGRTAAGTAAACAGCCATTATCCTTATTTGTGTAGCTTCTGGGATCTGTTTGTGTAAAACGCTTCATTACTTCTTGAATAAAATAAAGGACACTGGAATGACTCCTCCTTTTGGGGGCTCCTTTTGAAGCCCTGTTTCCCTCACCACTTCTGGAAGTTCTTGTCTCATTCTTCAAAAGAGGGAAACACTCCTTCAGAGCTATTTTCCAATTTTGCTGTAAATTAAGGCTATAGTCCTTCAAAACACTGTAACTACAATTACATTCTTGAATTAGTTCTGCCAAAGTCCCTTTGGAATGAATAGATCTTGAAAAATTACTCTGGTTTCATATTGCACTTGGGTTTTACCACTTGATAAAATAAAGCAAATGTTCAYGAAGGATAAGACACCGCTTTCTGTAATTTTGGTTTGTTGTACTGAGGAATGGGTTTTTTTGTTAGAGATCAGGAGACAGTTGGTCATGTTGATGGAAGCTAATGAGAACTTTTAGAATGTAGTCACATCACAGTGTGGGAGGAGTTGTTTCATAAAGCCAAAAGARCACAGAGAAATGTTTTATCTCCTTCCCAAATAAGCTGAGCTGTCTTCACTTCCTATGTTCCACACTGTGGTCATCGTCATGCGGAGGAACTTGCCTCTGATTTACACCACCCTCAAATACTGCTACTCTCTTGTGTGAGCTGTAATAGCAATCCTTGCCTAACCCCTGTATTTCCCTGTACTGGGGACATAAGTCACCTCCATGAAATATCAATTAAGCATTTTCTGGGAACAGCTCTGTGTTTGGGAAGTGGTGTCTCCATGTAGAATAGCTGTGTAAGGTAAATTTTTGAGCTTAGTCACACTCCTGGATTTCGTTCAAAAAAATCACATTTATGGGTTTCTGTTCATCAAATGCTCTGATGCATGTATAATCCAAGTACTAACATATGCATTAGCAAAGGACAATATTTGAGATTATTTTTGACAAAGCTGAAAACAACTGAAATCAGTGATGTTGCAGCTGTGTATGTTAGGTGTAAATGTGACCTGTAAACTCTTTGCRTCACTCTTCAGCTTCGTTTAGCTTCCTGGTGTTAAAGATCAGCTGTTCCAGCCTATCTGCATTCACTGAGAATTGGTAATGCACAGTGGTTTAGCACAGTGTGGTCCCTCTGTCAGCGTGCTGCACTCTGCAGGCTGTGGGGCAGTGTGCCGTGGCATTTTCCCAAGCGCCACTCATAAACAGCAGAGTTTAAAACTTCTGTCTGCAGAAAAAGAGTTATGAGCCCCAAAATTAAGATCTGACCCCAAAGGTTACTGAGATAGAACCATTCTGAATCAGGATAAAATAGGGGAAAGTGTCAAATTTTGATATGACAATATGGCAAATATTTTGATTGGAGTGTCAGTTTTGGTTGTAATCTCTTTAGTGGTCCATATGTGTTTTCAGCACTCAGGATTACTAATGAAGGCAGTCGTGAGCAGTGATGCTGGACTTGGTGTAAAATGCCTGAACACCATCTAACTTCTACTTAAGCAAAATTTGAGAATTGAAACAAAGTGCAGCCTTTGTGTTGAACTTAAAGGCTAGRTATTTGTGTCTTTATCAGTGCCAAATTTTGATTATATGATCGATAATTTTTTGTTTATTTGCTTGGTYGGTTACACAGTTTGCTTTGTGAAGGAAGGGAACTAATTTCCACTAAACTTAGATTACTAAGCACCACAGTATAAACRTGAAGTATTTATCACTTCCATGACTGTATTAGTTGCTTGGCCAAAAAAAGTCATCAGAACCAACCTTCCCCTCCCCCTGACGAATTACGTTTTGCAATTAAATGTCGTAATTTCCTGATRTGTTTCCTGAGAATTTGTGAGCAATCAATATAGTGAAGAAATTTATTTAGTGAATCATTAGTTGCTAATTATTCATTCATTCTGGCTAAACTATCTCCAGTCTGTTCATGGATTCAAGATATTTAACAGGACATTGTTTGCAACCAGGTGAGTTGGCTTGCCTGCATTCTTCTAATCCCTGACGTTTCAAATTCTTCTTGAGATCAGTGATTCAGAAAGCCATATGGGATTTTTTAACATTAAGTACAACATTTGATCATCAAAAAAGTGGGGAGACTTTTGAATCCTGGGGCCTGTTTACTTTTCATCTCCCTTAAGGAATATAGAGCTAGATACAAGCGAGACAATGTAATTCTCTGCCTTCCTGTTCCCTCTTTCTGCAAACATAAATATCATCAGTGGTCAAARTGGAAAGTTAGACATCCTAATATGGAGATACAGACAGCCTGCTAGGGAATCTGTTAGTATGCCAATGTGTGTCTGTATATGTTTGACATTCTGGTAAGTACCAGTATGGTATACTATTTGATATTAATCTGTTTTGATCTCTGAATGTCTCCTAAAATCAAGGTTATGCATAATGTTGTTAATCAACTTGGGCAAATACGCTACAGTTAGAGAAGATAAGGTGAATTGTTATAATTCAGTGCATTTGTATCTGCTTCCTCAGTAAATGAAGGTCTTTTTGACCGTACTAAATCCAAAAAACCCCACGAAAAATAGTACCCTAAAGTCTAATCAGCCTTGATTCATTTCACCAGAAAGTTCGGCTGGAATAGATAAATGTATCAATGGAGTAGAAATTATGGCCATGGGTACAATCTGTCTTACTGGATCTGAATATTTTTCATTTCAGACCAGACCCTTATGAAAATGATTGTTACTTCAAATGAGCTCTTGGCGGAAGATGTAATTCTGACTTTACTTTTGGGTACATGTGCCCAAAGCACTTAACTTACCTCTTTTTATGTCCTACTTCCTACATTCTCTTGTCCAATGGTGTACTAGGACTGGGGAGACCAGCTGAGTAAATTTCTCCAGTGGACAGCGAAATTTGCAGCCAGGGAGAGTGAGGGGGTGAGGATCTCTCAAAGAATTATTCCGATAGTACATTTCTATGGTGTATTGCCTGTTTCAAAATATAGAAGGGTCAAAATAAATTTAGGTGTGCAGAACCAAACAGCATTTCCATATTGTAGTGATTGTCCTTTGGGACAAACTTTTAGCCAGCTTATTTGTCTGGCTATTAACATGTATCATTAGTACTCTGAAGAGAACTTTTTAAACAATAGATGGTCAGCACCAACTTGCATGTAGTTTATCTTCCTGGTAGAGAGTCAAGGAGTTAAATAGATAAAAAGGGTAGAGTAAAACCTCTCATAACTGTAATGAAGCAATATATAGAGGGTTTTCAGAGGGTTGCAGTGCTGTRATTCTGCTACTGTCAATAACTGCTAAATTGAGTCCAATTATAATAATTAAAATCAGTCTATTATCTTTTCCTGTGTAGTAAACCTTGTGTATCCAGTTTAATTAGTCTGGCATATCAGTAAATTGCTTTTTAGAAAAAGAATATGTTAACAGTACAGCTTGCAGATACTTGCCCATTTTTTTCCTGGTAAAGTTCAAAAAAATGGCAGGCACTGTAAGGAGGCARTTTCCCATTGAACACATTGAGTGCCATCTGTAAGGCCACAATGGTGGCTGCATGCTGTAAATACAAGAAACCTTTAATTAAAGGCCTATTGAAAATGATTGCATGTACCTATTATTTAACAATATGTCCAGCACATTATCTGTCCACTTAACATTACTTGTGTGGCCTCATTAATACTTGCCCTCTGCCCTCTGCCCTCTGCAAAGTGGAGGAAATACTGTCCTTTTATGGCTGTACAAACTGAAATGCTGCATGTATAAAGTATACATTTATGTAAATATTTAAGAAGTCTTAGTCACTTGTAGTTCTTATCAAAGTTAGTAGAAGCYGTTAAAACTTCTTTTAAAATAAACTAGTGATTTTGCATGCTAAGTAAACAGTATTTGAGATCAGATCAGTAAGCTCTTTGGCTGATATATACCTGATAGGTCAYAATCTAACTGCAGTTTAGAAATAGGAGCTTTTTACCAAGAGCAATCCAAAAATTTCCTTATCCATGCACATTCTAAACAAAAGTATACAGTCATAATTGAGTAATTGCCTTCATAAGAACTTCTAAAATAATGTAACTTTAACGTCATTTTTCTTTATTTTTTGCTTTTGCATCTGAAAAAGATGCAGCAAGCAGGATGTTTGTTTCTAAATTATCTTTGTGATAGAGGTTCGATAAAACATGAGGCATGTTTTTTCCAGTTCTCTGCTCAATCAAAACAATATTACAATTAAACAAGCCATGACATCAGGTGGAAAATGGAATGCTGCAGGTTTCAAAGTAGTATCTGTCCATTAAAGAATGAAGATAATCCAATGATATTTAAGGTTAACCAAATAAAAAAAAATGCTCGTAGCTGTATTTCATGAAGAAAATGAAGTTTCATGGCTTCCACTGCATTTAATAACTGCAGAAAGGGAGCAGAAAAGAAACAGAAAGGACTCACCGCAGAATACATAACCATTTTTTGCTGGTGTGAAGGCTTTCTAGCATCTGAGATATGCTTTAGAATAGTTTTTAAAAGAATACCTGAAAGAAAACRGGGAAGCAATGACAATGAAAGGGATGCTTGTGTTAACATCTGTATCACTTGTTACTGTTTTAACACAATCTATATTTAAATGCACCAGATTTATTCAGTTGACTTTATAGGTAATTTGTGCAGAGTGCCCTAGTTAATTCTGACACTATCTTTTACAGGAACAGTGGGCCTATTTTGCTTCTGTGTAAAATGTTTTGGGGATCCCTCTAGCCTCAAAAGCTTCAAACAGTGCATTCACAGCTGCTTTGTGCCAGCAGAACAGTGCAAGAAGAACACGGTGATGAATACTACCCTCTTTTGTGTGTAACTCCATTTATTTCCTGATTTCCAGAGAAGAAGAAAGAGCACATCCTTTGAACTCTGGGCTTTCTTAAATTATGTGGTTAATGTTAACTGCTGAAAAGTTGTAAGACAAACTRTATGAATTAAATCAATGGCTGAGCTAGTATGTTAACATGAGGTTGGAATCTCGACAAATTAAAATCCTAAGATGAGAACAATACAGTCTAGCAGAATTAGACACATTTTTTAATAGCAATTGTTAGTAAAGCAAGAGCAGAGGTTTGAACTTTGTGCTTAGTTTTGTAAGCTGAGCTCCAAAAAGGCAAACAAATTAATCCATGTTTATATGTGATATGTCCTTGTAGCTCACAGAGACTGACTGTACAGTGTCCGTATAAAACAGAAACRAGGCCCAAAGGGTGACAGTGGATGAATGGAAGAGAATGAGTSATCAAAAAGGTATAAACTATTTTTAAATTTCAGCTACTATTTGCTGAGTTTAGAAGCAGTTTAATAATYTCATTTTAATACTCTCAGTAATGGAATAGGAAGACTGTTAGGCRACAAAGTTACCATCCTAGAAATTATTACAAATAATATTTTGTCAAGTAAGTTAAGCCTGGTGKTTTACATTAAATTCAGACTTGATTCAGTTCAGCAAGAATCTGTATATTACTTTGGATTTCTTATACAGTGTAACCAAAACAGTACCACCTTTATAATGTTGGATTAGGATGTTTGTGATTCATCTCACCATCTCTCTTCCCATTAATCAAAATTTTTCTGTGCTGATCACCAATATCCACATCATAGCATCTTTCATAGTTCTACTATGGAATCAGTAGCAATGTTTATTATATGCCCTTTCTTCTTTCCCATTCTACTCTTGGTTTTAAATGGGGTAAGAATTCAGCTTACCTCCCTGCAAACGTGATTTTTGTATTTGTTTGTGGAACCCGAATTCCGCCTGCAATAACAATTCTGAGAGCTTTATCAGCTTGGTCCTGACACCATGAGTAGCCCAAACAGGTAAAGTGTAATTGTTAATATCCTACAGTGAAGAAAGAAAACACGGTGATTTTCTTACTGATTCCTATTGCTAAATGTTGTTTGTTCTGGCACAAAATGCTTGTCAGAACAAATTCTGAATGTTTCACTCAAGTAACATTTTCTCTTTATAATAAAATGATGACTGTATTTTGCACTTAGACAGTTGTAGAATTCTTATTTATAGCATTGCACTGCTTAAAACAAATTTGAAGGGCAGTGTTCAACAAGAAGAGGAAATATAATACTAAAAATTATTATGCAAAAAGCAACTGGCATTATTTATGCCAATTGCTAATGCAGTTGTCACGTTCAAAAAATTCACTTTATGACTCCTTCTTTTTCAGTCATCTACTGAGATATATGTGAGATCTTTACTGAAGYAAATCCTATACAGATGTCAGCATTTTAAGGGCTGGCAGCTCTGAGATATAAGTGAGATCCAGAGATCAAGTAGGAATATGTGCAGCTGTAATTCAGATATACTGGAGTATGAGGTATATGTATAGGGATTAGACATATAGATGGAATTCATACCTACGTATACAAGGTCTATTGAATACTGACGCAGTCCTGAAGCTAAAGTGGAATGAATTAGTCTTTCCTTAGGGACACAGCCCAAGATATATTAATGGTCACAACTGTGAGAAGGAAAGATATGCCCAACACTCCTGGTTTGCACTACCCTGAATTCCTGTTTAAACAAGGTTGGTATCTTTCCTCTAGATCAGTGTAACCTCTGTGAATGTGAGCCATTGGACTGAGCTCACCAGAGGGAGCGTTCTTGTAACCACAAGTTCTAAGGAAAATGCCAACTACTTAAAGGATTTGTTTAAACAAATGAAACAATAGAACATGTTAGATTAAACCAGCTCAGGTCACAATGTATCACTTTCTGTTTTAAACAACTGTGATTTGTATCTTGAGGAAAGAATTGGCTAGTTGCATGCTATTTAAGACAGTGCTGTAGGCAAGCAAACACCTCAGTCTCCAGGTTACCTGGCAGTCACATGACACTTCGCCAATAATAACAAATACAGAAAGATACATGCTACTGTAGTTTCATGAACTGTGTTTAAAAAACTGTGTAAGAAAGCTCTCTTTGTATGCTTGAAAGGGTGAGTGTGGCTTTTATGGCAGATGTCTTAATTGATACCCTCAGAGTCTTCACTGAATAGTATGAAAGATCAAAGCTCATCACATCTAACACTAGAAGGAAAAACCCAACTAATTGGTTTGGTCTTCCAGCATTTAGCTAGATCCCTGATGGGAGCTGTCAATTTTGCACATTTCTCTGGTGACACAGGTTTCTCAGTGTGATGTAAYAATTGAAATAAAAAGTTGTGGTCCTGAGCTGTCCTGCATTTGGAAAATACAGAAGGGTGACCTCCCTGAAATTACAGTGAGGTGCCCCAACATGTTAACATTTCATTTAACTTAAGGCCCTGGCTAACATTCCATTCAAGACTGCTTTGACCAAAGTTGGACCTTTGAAGAAACTGCAGGACAGAGATAAATTCATTAGCATCACACCCAAGTATTACATGTTGCTTGTGAAATCCACTTTAAAACTGCCTCAGTTTTCTAGGGGATATGTCAGTACTGATGACCAATTTATCATTAATATTTGAGTTTAAAAATAATTATGCATTAAAGCATTTGTAGCAAATGCTGCCTGCAACAATAAATTTTTAACACAAGACTCTGCAATTTTCACTTGCTTCAGCTGAGATAAATCTAGACGTTGAAGTGACATGAAGTGGGGCTTGTTGCTAAACTAAGGGCACTCAGGATTTTTTCAAATGCCAGTCAGAGTTACCAGACTGTGGGACCCAGATACCCATGACAGTTGGGCACTRCAGCATCCCTTTTGTTATAAAATCCATGCTGCTTTGTGATGTGCATGGTTCCTTTGCTAAGAACAGGTTCCCAAACTTGCACAARTAGCCATTTGTGTCATTCCAATGGCTGCTTAATTCCTGAAAATATTTTGATCACTACTGTCAATACGCAAATTATGACTTCTCTTGGTTATACAATTTGCATAAAATTTTTGTGGAAGGATGCTTATGTTTCTTTGCCAACAACAAATTTTATTCCTGTATATATCTGTCATCATGGAGGGTTTGGAGGAGTAACGATAATTTTGTCCAAAGGTATGCTTTTGCCTCATTCTCCATATGCAGTCCCTGACAGAATATTGGATTTAGTAGGCCATTGGTTTGTGTTGCCTATAGTGGTGGACAACCCACAACAGCCTCACACAGTCGTAGTGTCTTTACAGGATTTTCAGTTGCAAGTTTGATGTTAGGTGAGGGTTTCTGGGGAAGAAACTGAAAATAGTCTGTGGTTCAAAAAAGTTTGGAAGCACAGACCTACCCTCTTTTGTTACAAACAACAGAAGTAAGCACTAAAACCAGTTTTGAGGAAGTGTAAGTATTTCTGTTGGACCTTGGGAATTTTCTTTATATTATTTACCTCATACTGTAAAGTATCAGAGAGCTTCCAAATTCTTTCAGTGTTCAACTTCTTCAATGGGTATCCTGTTTGAGTGGCTAAAAACTTCAGAAATGGCTGGAATACAAAAAAAGCAAACTTAGAGTACACAGGGCCTTTTTACATCATTTCTACACACTGCCATACTAGTACATAGTAATTTTTAGAAACAAGATAGTCTTCGCTCTTTGCACTTAAGCAGTGAACCATTGCCTAGTGGTAAGAGAATTTGGCCTATTCATCTAGACAAGGTTGGTGATCTGAGTTCAGATTTGAAGTATGGTGGTAGTTTATGCTTGGTGAGAATGTTCAGAAGGGGTTAGAGGGGACACAGCTATATGAGGAATTCTGGCAGAAATCCAAAAAGTGCTTAAAGGAAGTGTGATAAACAGAATTATTCTGATTTTCGTATTGAGCAGAAGGGAGGTATGGTGTAAATTTGGTAAAACTGGGAATTATGATTCACTTGCATATATTACCCAGATGCAGAGCCAGAGATAGATGGCTGAGGTTAGTGGTTAAAGATTATAGAAAAACAGGTGAGTTTGATAGTATGATTTTGAATAAACCTGTGAAGAAGAAGGTTACAGCAGAATAGACAAGTGATTACATACTCATGGCAAAAATTTTGATGGTGGAGAAAGAAAGGATACCTTACAGAGGCAAGAACGAAACATAAGTGAGCACCTGAATGAAGACTTTGGGTATAAGACATGAACAGGTACTGAGGAAAGCACTGAGGCTGTTACAGAAAATCTGGGGAATTGAGCTGTGAGCGTTTTGTGGTGGAAGAGGAATCTGAACTAGCAGAGAGTTATATAGACAGAGACGTCACAGGAGTTGCTTTACATTGGAGTGATTTGAGAGGTATTGGCACTGATTTGATCTGAGTTTTTGTTTTGTCTGCTCTCCTAGAAGGTAGGTGGACTGTTTTTTTGCAAGGTAGTCAATAATTTATCTTTTCTATGACTTGCAATTTTCAGTTGATGGGAATAGCCCAGTCCAGCTGGATCTATAATGTTGTAATTGTTTTTCGGGTATGTTGTCTACACCCACTGTGAAGATTAGAGATCTGGAAGGAGCATATTGACTGCTATTTTTTAAACCTACCTGTTAGATAATGTTGACAGAAGTGGTACTTTTAAATTAGATTTCCAGAACGGAAAATACTTTACCCTGTACTGCTTGAGTTGCTTTTGGAAATCCCTTGTTGCAAAGGTTTCTCTCAGAAGCTCATTGTATTTTGGACAGTGTGAGAAAGGTAAGTATAGCAACTGAAAAGAAAATATTGCAAAATGTTAGTTAGGCAAGGTGCTTCTTGTTCTGCAATTCAATATACCCTTGCAGGATTGTTGTTCTGATTGGCTGCACTTGTTAGGACAAGCTGGAAAATAATTTGGGAATGTAATTTTCAAGGATATTCATCTTCGGGACTGTAAGAGTCATACTGATGACTACTTACAAAATAATCTTTAAATGTTCAGAGGAGTAATAGCTGCAGCAGTTCAAAGTTAAAGGATTCATTTACACAAGAGGAAATTTGTCTTGACAGAAGATTAACGCAAACCCTCACAAACTGCTTTGTGCTTGGCTTCCCCAGGGATGATTTCACTCATCATGTTCAGTCTTTCTTTAAACACACCGTCACCTTTTTGCAACAAATTACCAAGCAGCAGCTGGACTGCAATAGGAGTCTTTGTGCATACTCAGCTCTATTAACTCTACTTACCACAGCTTCATTTAGTTCAGCTAATCGTAGAAACTTGTGAAATTTCTATAACTCAGTTTTGTCTTTCATTAATTCAAGACATATGAAGGTTAAAGGTTACATGTGACTGAGATAACTTAAGAATTTGTTAATTCATTTATCTAAGCTCACTGAGTTTATTTGTGTTTGAAGTTTTTTGTGTTAAATTTTAAATAAAAGTTAAAACAAAATTTGACACGGATATATTCTTAGTGTTTTTCTCTAATGTGCTTTTTGTCCTTTTTCCACTAATAAAGCTCTATCTATGTAGTCCCACAGTTAAAAGAACTTTTAAAAGAACTTGAGAGTCCTGAAGGGATAATGAGCTTGGAAAGCTTCACAGCAGTTCCTCAATCTTTTTAGAAATATCATCTATCTATTCCAGAAGGTAGAAAAGTATTTCCAAATTATAACCATAGGTTCATGAACAGGCGTGACTTTACKAATAAATGATGGACACTTCTTTTGGGTAGTAGGATACATGTGGTCTCAAGCTTAGCCTGTATATGTAATAAAGATGAATAGAGTTAAAACACAAATAGTTGGAAAAAAGTATGAAAAATGTGTATGTGTTCATGACTTTATGATTTGTGGATTTGTTTGAATAAACTTACTTGCTCCCCTAGATGTGGATGAGGTGCAGCACCTGCTTACTGAGTTTGCTAGTGGAGTTGATACTGGCCAGGTATTCTTGACTGTTTGCCGGGGTACTACCATCTGTGACAGTGTCAGAAGCAGCCCCTGACTCTACGCCAGGCTGTGTGCATGAAGAGGAAGACACGTGTCTCCATATCCTCTGCCTTCATGCTCTCATCACCCCGAGGTGAGAACCATTGCTCCATGTCCCTATTTAACCTGATTCCCCTATCATCACAGACTGTGTTAACTAGACTTGTAAGCCCACACAATTTATCTTGCATCACATGTGCAAACCTCCTCTCCCAAAGTGGGACTCATACTGTATACTCCTGACTTTTCCTAGCTTTTTACCATAGGTTTTCCACAAATGGGAAACTCCAGATCCACTCAGCTGCCCCGCTTTCCCCTCTAGGACAACTATATGCAGGCCACAGAGCTGCTATCCACACAATTCCTTACAGCTACAAGATGAGGAGTTGAGRGAGGGAGGGAGATACATTGGCCTATGAACTCATGCTCTTAAAGCTCCGAGTCCTCCTTCCTTCTCCCTTTTACTTTTTCCACCAACCCTCAGAGTGCATGCACTGACCCTCAAAGTGCATGAAAAGCAGTCCTGTGACTCAATTTTCACTGTAATGAAAATCCCAGAATAATTCTGTCTTTCCTGTTGGCCGCGGACAAAGAAATGTTGAAGCACTAGTGAGAATAGGTATGCTTCCTCTTCTCACACAAAGAAAGTCATGTTTCTGATAAGTTTAGGATTAATCTACTCCTATAGTGATTTACTCACATTATAGGTTAATTCTTTCTCTCTGTACCTAGGACTTCTGGTTTTCTTCCTTTTTTGTTAACTCCAGGTCTCTGATATAAAAGTCCATTCCTGTGGAAACTCTTGGCAACATTTCTACTCAGCTTATTAGGCCTTTTTGCACAATGCTTGTAACATAATATACTTTTCATTGCCTCTTACAATGCCCTTTATCCCGCCCCTTCATCTCATATCCTAGGTATTTTACGAATGATGAAAGGAAAGCAAAYGCCCCTAGTTTATACTCACATTATCATGTGGCAGTGGTACCGTGTGAACTGGAATTGGCTGCCAAAGGATTCTGGGGCTCCAAATCTGGCCCTGTGTCGGTGGGTACAGCCCAGCAAGACTTGCCTGAGCACTCATAAGCGTGTGATCACAGTCAGTGCTTTGAACATAAATCTGAAGCAAGGAAAAAAAAAAAAGAAAAAAGTTTTGGAAGGTCATTTCTCCTGTTAGTTTTTTTTATCTCTTGGTAGGAAAGAAGGGGACTGGTACTGTATTGGGGAAGATGGCATTAAAGTAGAGTGGGATGAAGAAGGACCATGAGAAAGAAGGGGGAGGGAGAAATAGTAAAGCTGGAATAGGACCTTGGAATAAAATTTTGGTGGACAAGGGAGCTGCAACATGGTAGCAGTTCCCTTAGGAGTCCTAGTGAAAAGCATAAGACCAACTCCATTTAACCATCTAGGCTTTGGGACTTCACGTATGCACTGAACAGCTGGACCCTAAATGAAAACTAAGCTGTATCTGCACCCCATATAAGTGGAAGAATTGGACATATCCTACATACTCTGCCATACAACAGTGAGGCATCTGAACCTGATATACAGYCTAAAAAACCTTTCATATGTTTTTCAGTTAACCATCAGCCTGAATAAAAGTTGAGCCACAGTTTCAGGGATACTTCGAAATTACAYTGAATTCAAGGGGTATTAAGTTATCTCCAACTGTACCAGTTCAGTCTCGTGCATTCAGGAAGTCCCATTAACATCCATGAGAAACATCTCCCTCCCAGATCCAGTACTTGCCTCACACTGCTTGTATAAAACACTCAGGAAATAAGAGTATCTCCTCCGCATGTACTGGCCAAGCTCATACTGTTGCTGTATGCCAAGCTGTAGAAGTAACAGAATAGTGTAAGAGGCTCAAGAAGTATGCTATGCATCCATTCCTACAACCAAAAAATGAGATAATATTTCATATTATTTTGATAAAGACCTTTTTCTTTTCTAAAGTGAAGGAGGAAAGAAKACAGGAGAAAAAAACAGTAAAGTTGCTGCATTTACAGTATTGGATAATATTAAGTATGTCTTCCTGACAGATGCAGTTTTGCGTTTTGCTCTACGGAAAGCTACATGTATGTTTATCCAAGCTAGTAAGACTGACTGAGGGGCAGGGTGACTTAAAGCAGGCATAAAGATGTCCCAACGCTGTCTGCTCTAGTTTCTGCTCTATTGCTGGCTCATGGCTGATTAACTGGGAATGCAGACAGAGCAACCACCCATCCATGAAGACACGCCCAGGATATGAATTCCATAGAATATCACCAGTGATTCCGTATGGAGGCTACAGTTTTAGCTTGAGCAAGATCTTATATTTCAGGAAGATGGAAAATCTTGAATAGAAGACTTCAAGTAAAAGTCCTCCAAGCCTTCAGGTATTTTGCTGCAATGGTTAATTATTATCGACAGTCTGAAACATTTGATTCTTGGTTCTTGCCTAACTGTACCTAGCTTTCAGCCACCGGATCTTGTTACGCTTTTGAATGACACATTCTTTACCATCACAGATCTTATTCCCAGTAAGATAATAATCAATAAGATGGAATCAAGTCACTTAATCTCTGTGTTAAACTAAATAGATGACAATTCTCTACTCTCACAGCAAAATGGRTTTTTCAGCCTCAGCATTTTAGTAGCTCTTTGCTGAACATTTTCCAACTTAACAACATAATTTTGTAAACACATGACATGAGAACCACATGCAATGTCCCTGTAATGGTCTCAATATTGTCATCTTTTTACTTGTACCTGGTGTTTCCTGGCCTAAATTGAAATATATTCAACTTTGCTCGTGTAATCATTACTCTGCACTGGGATCTCAAGTACGGTGGTTACTTATTGCTTCCTAAAGTTCTTTTCTAAGTCATAGGATCATAAGACAATTCATGTTGAAAGGGACCTCAGGAAGTCTCTGGTCCAACCTCCTGTTCAAAGCRGAGTCAGCTATGAGGTCAGACCAAGTTACTCAGGGCTTCATCCAGAGTGCCAGGCATGGCCCACAGTGTGTGTATGCGATCACCTCTTTCTGTTGCTGGAATTGTGCATCCAGTTTCCCAGGGTATATGCTTGGCGTAGGCTTCTGCCCCAACTTGCCTAATATGTGTGTTGTTAAATCCTGACACCCAGGTCTTGAAGCCTTCCATGCCCTGGAGCAAGCTGGCATGTAGTGCCGAACTCGCAYAGTGTATATGTGGAATGATTGAGCTACAGCTGAGTTACAGCATAGGARGCTGGTCTGTTACTCCTGTTTCTTCAGTGGAGGAGACGTGAGAGGGAACAGGCCTGACCTTGCAYTGGAGATCAGTTTGGACACCTAAGAATGGCAAGGAAGAGGAACCCCTCAGGCAGTTTGTTCTATTCCGATTTTGATGGAGACCTGGCAAGTGACTAGCTCCCCCAGGAGAGAGAAACGTGCATTGTGCTGGACCCACTGCACATAAGGTGTGTGAGCAAACTTATTCTACAGCAGCCTAACAGAGGCGCACATCTCACAGTCTGCCTACACATGCACAACARCCATTTATCTGGGACATCCAGACTTTTGGCACATCTAAACTACTTCAGTGAAGCTGCCTGGTTCCCAGAATCCTGGGCAAATAACTAGTGGATTTTTCCATCCAAATGACATATCTTGAGGAAGAAGGAATGAAGCACAGACAGAGTGGGTTGTGCTGGTGGGAGCGGAGCAGAAGTAGGGTTAAAACCACCTAATGCCCACATATTCCCTTACAGCCTGATAGTACAGGAGTTCACCCTTGGCTCCATTCACAAGAGGAGGCAGCTAATACAAATTACAGTTAATGCAGAGACACAGTTTCTGCAAGTGGACTCTGCAGTTGCCTTAGCTGCTCYTAGTTACTACCATCAGCTGGTACTTGTGTGCGAGCTCAGCTCTGCTGTATTCCACCAATGCCTGCACTAAAACAGCTGAGCTTTAAATCAGCTTTCCTTGGCATAGCACAGAGAAGTTTCTGATAGTACTGATCTTAGGAGTTCATGAGCTAGGAAGCAATCCTACTCAGCAGAGGTTGAGGGTGGTCTGTGAGCACTTACACCACCTTATGCTACTGATGGTTAAAGCTCCATGTTTGGTCTCA
This sequence comes from Oceanodroma leucorhoa, assembly GCA_030449065.1. Taxonomy (NCBI): domain Eukaryota; kingdom Metazoa; phylum Chordata; class Aves; order Procellariiformes; genus Oceanodroma; species Oceanodroma leucorhoa. The sequence continues at coordinate 1,676,424 of JASVER010000053.1, forward strand.
GGTGAACAGCGGTGGTCACCAGTGCCTGGGTCCTCCCAGAAGGCCCCAGTCTGCAATCAAACAGCTCAACATATGCTGCTGTTGGACCAGAACAGTCTGACTCAGTGTCATTTAAAATCAGTGACTGCTCATCGTTGTAGCTTCCTGGTAAGTTCTTTGGCTATTCTTCTGGAGATCCGTGTATGGCAACTTAATATGGGCTTTCTCCAAGTGAAAACAAAGTTCTAAAAAACAAATATCAACAGACCACGTTCCAATATTTCAGTATATGGGCCCAGGTAAGCAAACGCACCTTGGTAAGCTGTCCATATCCCTGCTGCCTTGCAACTTCTTTGTGCTTGTTGGTTGGAAAAAACTCCTGTGGGGTATGATCACCATGGCGAAATACCTGATAAAATAGATGGAATTCCCTTTATGTTACTGGGATTTTTGTGATGGGTATAATTAGTGCAGTCACTAGGAATATGCRATGACAGTAAGTACTGTATCTGACAGATGCTAAATATATTCGTGGTGCTTTTCTTGGGTCTAGATAGTTACAATACCTGTTTGATTTATTTAGACAAGTGTAACTTCTTTTTTTCCTGGCATTTGAAAAGTAATTAGCTCAAATAAATTCTTGCAAGTTATAAAAMCTATAAAATATCTCAATATATTTTAAAGAGGTTTTATATATTTTAGGAGGTATAGACCACAACATTAAAGAAACAGAAAACAAATAGAAGCATGTAAGTTATTTTCCAGAAATATTAGAATATTAATATTTTTGTAGGACTAACTGGAAATTCAGAAGGAAAAAACCCAAACTACTGCTCTAGATACAGTTTCTGTGGCTGACTGCTGTGAAGCGTTCTTTCTTGGAAGAAATTAGCCTTAAAAAGCCACATGTTGACTTCTTCATCACAAGAGGTGATGAAAGTGTCATCTAATATCTAAATACAGACTAAACTGTTACTCTGAAAACATTGAACCTGGTCTGAAATTTCACTTCAAATAAAAGATACATCTATAAAGATACATCAAGATTATTCATTCCTGCAATAAATTCTTTCCTTGTCCAGTATAATTCCTGTAGATATATGTCATATAATTTTAAAATTTTACCACCAGATTTTTTTTATTTCTTAATCCAAGTAGGGAGAAATAAAATGGAAAACTGCAGAACAAAAAGTATATAAGTGATTTACAAGCATGTGCAATGTTCAGAACAAGATTCAGGCTTCTTGCAAACAGACAGTACATCATAATCATTGCAAATAGCATTATTTTCACAGCACTGGTTCTATGTTGCTTATTCAGTGCCATTGTACACTTGTTTGGGTTTCATATAATGAAATTTGTTTTGCATGTTAATCCACTGAAACCACTGGAAAAGYGGAAACTCTTCCATGGTAAAGGGGATTTTTGCACAGTTGATATTTAGTTATGAAATCCTCTTTTACAATTTAAAAAAGAATCCTATGTGATTCCTCTCTTAGTGCTATAAAAAAAGCATTCTTTGACAATCCAGAAAGTTAAGTTCATCTAGGACTGCACAAAGGAGACAAAATTATAAAATCTTATTTAAAAACGAGGATTTTTTTGTACAATGCAATAGTGAATTTTGAATATGCAGGAAACACTTAAATACTCAGAAAGTGCCCCCTCCCCCCTACCCTAGAGTACAAGAAGAGCAGTGAGTGACAGGTTTTGAAGAAATTCCATTTGCCCATGAACTATCTACTTACTATGGACACAAACTTCAGTTTTCTTTTAGCTGTTGTTTGGTGAAGAAAGATGCAGAAAAGGCAGAACATGAAACACAGACTCCAAATTCCACACACCAGCTGCCTTGCTCTCATTCTGAGGGTAGCTTTCAGCTGTTTTGCACACCAAGGTCCCTSGCTGGATGTGGTGATACAGTAGATATGTGGCTAAGAGGGGAGGAGTCAGTTGTGCTCAGTGAAGTCCGAAAGTGGGCTGTGAGCTGGCCCCCTCCTCCCTTTTTTCCCTTCTTGGGTTAGTGCTTTTCAGGGGATTCGTGAAAAGGAACTTGTACTCAATTTCTGTGTCCCATGTATAACATGAAGTGGTWTCTCTGAGCCATCTAATTCCTGCCCCTGGCACTTGCAAGGCAGGTGAACGTAAAGAACTAGAAGTTGACTTCTATTATTTAAGCTAGGATTTAGAATGGGTCAGCCAGCCTTCTCAAAATTAAAAAYGCTGCAGATATGCTCTCTCTTACTGTGTGCAAAAAAGCTAGTAAACCACCCTCATTCCTAGTGCTTTCACACTCTTCTCTGAACACTTTGTACTAGAAAGCTAGAAGGAGYAGTGCTGACAATTGTTCTTTTATAAAGGATCTCTGGATTCTCCTCTGGATTTGGCTAGGAGTAATAAACAGCAGAAGGTTTTATTGCAAGGGAGCAGGYATAAGCCTAAGTTCACTGCAAAAAAATAAAGATACTTGAATGAACTTTTCATCTCTACAGTAGACTGACTATGTCTCTAGTGGCAAAGCGTGTGACACTGTTTTCTAGAACTATCCCCCAGAATTTCATACAGGTAGGTGAATCTTTCATTTTCAAACTTCTCTTGCTGCAAACACTCTCGTTGTTACAGCATGCATAAATCAAGAGTTGTTTCTATCATTTCCCCAGTATATTTTAAATAAAGAAAAAATCTAGCTTGGAGACAGTGTTGCAAGAGACAGGATTAATCTTACAAGCTTATTGGTTTATGTTCAGTCACATTCATGTGTTAATGAAAGCCCTGTTAATTTGTAAAAAATGAGGGTGATTTCTTAGTGATCAAAAGCTCTCTGTATGTAAGAATTTAAAAGAAATTACTGAAAAAAAATCATGTTGCTATCCAAAAAGTTTATATAATCTCAAGCTAATTTAAGGCACAAATAACAGAATTTTCCTCTGTAATTATTAGATATGGGCTTGACTAGAGGGATCAGTTTTCTTTCCTGAAGTAACAATGCCATATCTTTCACATCTGTCAGAGCTAAAGARATTCCTCTGTGAAACATCCAGAGGTTAGACTTTCTTGGTGCAAGACGGTTCATCTGTCATTCATGCTTTTGTATRTCACAAAAGTATATATGACAAGTCTAATATACTCATGCAGAAATAGAAAAATATGGGGAGCTGCCMATATTTATTGAGAAACAAAATGCTTTTTTATTTTTTTATTTTTTTTTAATGAGGAATCTGGGGGAGATGTGGGTCAACTGATTAAGCTATTCACACCCTGTACATTTTCCTGCCTCCACTGGCTGTCATATGTCAAAAATCTCTTTAAAGAGACAATGTATTTTGCTGTTTCTAGAAGATATGACATCAGATGCCACTCCTAAAATTCACTGCTCTGCAAGGCAAGGTTTTTAATTAGACCAACTGGTATTGCTGAGAAAAAATAGGCAAGTTCTCAGAATTGCARGGCTCCATTCAGGTTCTTCAGATACTGTAGATAGGTCTAGCAGGGACAGCAGATATACAACAGAAGCAGAGACGTTTAACTTTATCCTTTTCAAGCACCCACTTCCTCACACTTTATGTGAGATTTCTTTAACAAGGAAGGTGAAATTACTCTTACTTTGGACATGACAAAATATTAGTGTAAAAACTGATAATTGCTTCTTCTGATCTGATCTTGGTGCTGCTAGTTCTGTGGGAAGACACAAAAAGAGCTGGAGTTATTTTAAAGTACACTACATTGGTTAACTCTGTTCCTGCTGAAGGTCGTAGAAGGAGAATGAGAGAGTGTGCTGTGCCATGTACTGTCATTCCTGAGACTGAAACTCTAGAGAGCAGGAGGTGGAGCTTTCTTGGCAGCTAACTCATACCTGCAGAAATCCCTTGTTGCAGGTGGTGAGAGGTGTGAAAACTATAGCTGCTTTCAAAGTCAAGGTAACTGATTCTTTAATATGCCTGCAGCCTGTGTTAAAACAACAGTTGTAGGTGGAAGAGGAGGAGATAATGATAAAGACAATAAATGAACCTCCCTCACTGCCTTGGAAGTACAAAGGAAAATGTATGAGGTGTTGAACATATGCCTTTATCTTACCAATACACTTGATTACGTATTTATGGACTYATGATAAACATAATATTATTAAGCAAGTAAAAGTATGGCTTTGTGTTGTGTCCTGTATTGTGATATCTGAAAATTCAGTGTGTTAAGAAATGCTGCTGGATTTTTGACGTTGTTTAGGGAGTGTAAGTTTTCAATTACAGTCCTTCAGTGCTTTACAATAGGTTCACGGTTTAAGTGCTATTATTGTATTTAAAAGCTTAGTAATCCAAAGGGCAAAATTTGGCCCTCTACCACCAAACTGCTATATGGAGAATCTTCTCCAAGCTGTGTTGCTTACCCCCTCCCCCAGCTTTTAAGTGTAAGGTTAAATCTGCTTGGTATTTAAACACAGTGTACTTGGACTTGCAGCTTGAGATGCTCATTGGCAGTGGAGGAGAATCAGAATCAGTTGAAGATACACTGATAAGCATGTTAGGAGAAGAGTCCAGTGTAGAATTAGTGAGGGGAGATGGAGGCAAATGTCTTCATCTTCATGAAGGAGGACTTCAATCTTCCCACCCTGCCTCCCCYGCTCCCCCCTCCCTGAAATGTCCCCTAGTGGGATACTTATTCCAGCCTCTGGTGTTGAAGTCATGACTTTGTGGCTTTTGCAGTTTTGATACCCATGTCCACTTCCATGCCTTTTCCATGTCTTCTTTCCTCAGCCCCAGTCAGATCAGGGCTGTATCTGTCCCTAAATAGAGTTCAATGTTTCCTCTGGATTACAGTGTACCTGTTTGTCTCTTGCTTGCACACTGAGATTAAACGATAAARAAAAGTGAGGACATAATTCATTCAGCTGCAATAAACTAACAGCCAGAACAAAAAAATTCCAACTCCAAGTCACTTGCTTAGTATCTAAATAGATAGGTATCAGCTGCCTCTATTTGGCTAATGCTTAACATAGACCTCTTTGGTCCTTTATGTTAGGAAAACAAAGGCATGTCATCGTGCCTGTGTCACAGGAACACATTACCCCAACCTGAAAAAGAATTCTGCCCCAATCAGATACACACTTTCTGTTAGTGATTTCAGTGGTGGCATGCAATATTCTTTCAGCCGATTTTAAGACTCAATTAGAGGCATGTTTAGCTGTCCTGAAGAGCTGGGTCAAGGCTTGTCAGGAGTATGAACGAAATGGAGCATCTGTGCCCTGCAAATAGAGTAATCTGCAAYGGTAACAGGGGCCCTAGAGAGCTGTGCATGATGTTCTTGCTGCCGCTAGCAGGAGACGTTACCTTCTGCCCCATATTCTCTGATCCTTCCTTAAATGGCAGCAGAAAACAGGAGACAGCAGTCGGTATTGGGACTTGTAAGGAGTGGGKCTGTGGTCGCTCTTAGGCATTCAGCATTCTAGGCAATTGCCTTCTGTTTGGGTTCAAAGCTGCACTCTTGATGTCAATCTGAGATGAAGTAATTTTTTGCACAGTGGCCAGCTTCTTCTCCATTACACTGATGCAAATATAGAGTAACTGCACAGAAGTTGATGAACTTCCAAATGTATTTCCCTTGAGGTTTACACAACTGTTTTTCCACTGATATTCTTCTCAGCACCTTCTGATCTTCTGCATTTTGTGGCTGTGTTTGGGATATGTGCATCTGCTGCTCCAGATCCTCATTTGGTATGAGTTGGATTAGTTCTTTATCTTTTACAGAGTTGCACTGGCTTACAGGGGCTTCAAAATACAGGAAAAGGAGGATGTTAAAATCCATTTCCTCCACTTGTTCGAATGAAAAAGCATTATTAAAAAAATGGATCCCAGTGTTGATGCAAGAAAGAGATCAAATTCCAAATCCATCTGGAGTTTTGCTGGRCTGTAAAGCTCCCTCCTCTCAAATGTGAGCATTTTCCAGTTCCATGTGATTCGCCTTTGTCGTCATAAAATACATGACTCAAGAGAAACAAGAGTGACATGGATGAGTTGCAGATTAAGATGCAGCTTGGTAGTTGTATCTTAACAGATGATTACTATAATATCAGAACAAAGGGATTTAGCTGGCATTATTCCACACAGTGGTGGTGCTTATTTTGGACTTAGGCCATCAGTGAGTCACAAACCTGAATTTTGTGCAGTGTAAAAGCCCTTTATTCTTTTTTCCCAAATTCCATGAATGAATTCAAGCAACCYTGGGTGTGATGGATGGCTGTATCACATAACCAGACTGCCACTGCAGTGAAGAGGTAAGGTTTGTAGCAAATTGCTAGGAGACAAAGATCTTTAGACCACTAACACTATCTAGTCATTTAGACTTACTAACGAGTTGTATGGGACTGACAGGATCATGTTGTTTTGACACTGGGAGGTGAGATATTTCTCATACTGGAGGAAAAGAACATTTTTTTCCAGCCAGCCATCATCACAGCTGTCTAGCTTGGGCATAAACCAGAAGTGTTTCATCCAGGTGCTGACATAAGTCCAAACAACAGCCTCCCTGAGTGTAATCAAGCATCAAGCTATTGTCCTTGTGCACCTTAGAATACCTGAGGGGTTTGGGTTGCTGCTTTTTTTAAAATTTTAATAATTATATTTAACTTTGAGGTAGGCTACAATAACTACGATTAAAGCAATTGTTCTGCTCAGCTGGAATGATTTCTGATCATGCCCTAGCACAATGCTGCAAGATTTGAAATGCAAATATATGGGAGGGAAGAAATGTTCTTTCAATAACTTTCTTATTTCTATTGGAATAAAACAAAAGGTCCTTTATAAAAACCCAAGCTGAGGTCAAATATAAGCCAGCAATTTCTCACAGATACTGGATCTTGCTGGTAATGAGCATCATCTACCTGTGTGGGTCATTTAGTTTTTGGTACCTAAATCCTGAATTAGGAGTGAAGAATTAGTAGATTAGGTGTTTGCTTCAGAACTATTATCCCCCTCTTCCCCATTTCGTTCTGTTCCCATGCTGTTATCATTCTTCAGTCTCTTTGGATTCTTGGATTTTTTTGGTTATTTTTGCTCTTACTTATTTTAACCAGTGAAGTATTTTATGCTAGGATGTAGGCATACTTTCATGGCATATTTCAAATCTTTTTTGATCAAGTGTTTTCTTGAGAGACTGGTGATGATTGATTTAAATATCGCTACAAACATTTTCTGAATGAAACTGTCGGAACTGCTACAGTGGAAGACTGTGTTTTTATGTCACTGCACTGTGTCTATTAATACTAACCAGGCCGCATGGTGGTATGGCTTCAAAGCTCTCCTTGGCATTTCCAATGTGACTTTTATCAGTGAAATTTTTATTGATTGTCAATATGGTTGTTAGAAGCAAAYTGTATATTTTTGCTTTAGGTCATATACCCAGTTTCTCTCACGTTAAATCAAACTAAAATAAATATTGCATATCAGGGTGATAGAAATTGAGATGTTTTGGAGACTTCCACTTAATTTAATAAGTGTCATTGAGCTTGTTCTGTCAGATAATTTGATCTGCCTCTACAAAGTACCTAGAAAAGATGTCCCATTTTCTTACCTACTGTAATCCTGTGCTGTCCATGTTTGTCTTCACAGACACATCCATATAAAGCACAAAAGGTGTAAAAGTGCCTGTTGCAGAAATATGGGACAAACTATTCAGAGGGCAATAGCTAAAATGGTGAACAGACAAAATGGTACTGGCAGTTAACCTGTTATTTTGTTTTGAGATCTGTTACTTACCRAGTTGGTGGGAGGGAGAGTAAGTTGTGTGTGGGAGTGGTAACAGCTTCAAGGACCCATTTTCATAGAAAAAGAAGTGCCAGTAGAAGGAAGATRCGCTTAAAGTCATGCAGGGAATTGGCCAAGGCCTTTCTGAGCTGCTGCCACTGCTGAGACAGATTAATGCTACCTTCAAATACTGATCATTCTTGGAAGTAACCAAGCAACCCATTAATTAGCAGCTTAGTTGATAATTATAATGTGGGTTTAGTTTTACAAAGTGTAGGTTTATAGGTTTGATTTATAACATGCTGGGCTTTCCAAGGAACTCAGGAAACTGCCACACTAAGTACAGGTAAGCCAACCAAAGTACCTTGGGTAACTGTAGTACAATCCAGGCTATTCTACCTGCATAACTGACTTGGACTTCAATAGAGGCTACATGCTTAGGCATGAGCACAAAGTGGATAACCAAGATTAATGCTTCAGGTAACGGAGAAAAGTGCTACCCAAAGGAATCCTGAGTTTAATAGATAAATGATTAGGTTCATGTTCTGACTGACATCAGTAGATGCAAGGTGGTAGCCCAGAAAATAAGTTTCTTTTGATTTACATTTCACCAAGAATCATAGAATTGGTCAAGGTTCATCGTGTGATTCTTCACATGTTTTCCACATACACTGAATAGTGAATAATTCATAACATACTTTCAGTTAAACTGTGAATCTCTTCTCTTTGGTCAGCTCTAAATCAGAGTATTGTCTAAACTTAATTTTAAGCAAACAATGAGAAAAATGCCATRGCATGAAAGGAAAGTTTATTCTAGTGCAAACAAATAAAAGCTGTATGCCTAAACCTACACAAGAACTAAGAAATAGTATAATAGTTGGAAAAATATTTGCCTATATCTACAGGCACCTCAGAGAAATATTTTGCAAAGGCATATTGCCATCTAGTGTTAAACTCTCTTCTATTATTTGTTGTACTTTGGGCTAGTGTAGCTGCAGTAGATTCCTGACAGACACTTTGGTGAGAATCATTGGAAATCCAGTAATATATTGAGAAATACAGAACAGCATCACTGCAACCRGACGTCAAGAACAAATAACCACATTTCCAAATTTAAATAAAGATTAAGTTCAATGATTTTCACTCCTATATTCAGGATTACTAGCAATATAAATTTGCTCTCCGGAAGGAAAGAGTTTGTTAAAGTCGGTGTCCAGTTCTTCTTTCAGTACTGTCAGAAGTGGTGAAAAAACAGTATACTGKTTTTTGTATACTTATAGTATTAACTCTTAAATAATTTTCTCTTTGTATGTTTTCATTTGTGTTGTCATAGGAATTCAGCATCTTTCACAAGAAGTCAGCATCTTTGTAGAGAGAGAGGCATCTGGATTAATTTTACAAAATGAGAGAATTTGAGTGGCCGCAAAGATCAAGCTGGGGTAATGTAGCTTCTTCTCTTCCTCTTTTCACACAGTTTGTTGGGGTTTTTTTCTCCTTTTCTATGCACCTCAGTTCTGAGTTTTACTTAATGTGAAACAGAGAAATTTTGTATAGTTTATTTTTTATGGTATTCAAAGATGACATAGCTTTCACATCTCTATTTCCATGTTTTCTCATAACTTTGGACTCACCTGATTCGTAGCAATGACTTCCAGATAGTGAACTGGAGATTAGAATTTTATCAGCTGGCTGGAAACACTTCCTCTTAGAAAGGACTTTTGCCTCTGTGACATCCTGCTTTGTAGTTGTATAAAACTTTGCCGTACTTTAGCGATTGAAGCTGTAATTTCCTATCTGTATGAGTTAGGTTTTAAAAAAAAAGTAGCTTTACGTAGAAATAGTATAACCAAACCTCCAGTACATCCATCAATGCTACCTTCTCTATTAAGACATTTTTGTCAAATGATGGAAGGCAACAGTTTTCAGCCATTCAGACTAACATATCTGCATGGAACATTTGTTGAAAGTTGTTGGGAGGGGGAAGGAAAAGGAAAAGGTAGAAGTTTATTTATATTTCATCATCTGTTAAACTTGGAAAGGTAAAAGTAAATACAGAGTTTTATCTATTTCCCAACTATGTATGTATAACCTAACTACTGGACTGCTAATACATCTTGTTTCTTTTCATCCTGAGAATGAGCAATTGCAGAAGCATAAGAAGCTTTCTTAACCCTATGAACATATTTAAGAATAGCAAGTATAGCTTCTGTACTTCTGTGCAGAATTGTCTGAGTGAAGTTAGCAGCATCTCTTGTGCTTGCTATCTGTTACTAAACCAGTTTAAGGAGCTGTTTTGGTTTCAGATAAAACTTTCTTGTTGGAAAATCATGGCTGCAGTGGAATTTTTTTTGTCATACACTGCCATATTCTGTTTGCTTGTCTTTATCCTTTGATACATAGCTCTGTTCCTTACTAACTCTTTTTCAAACAACTAACATTTCTTGATTGCTAGGTTGGTCATTTCTGACAGATTTCATTGCACTGTCTCACCTCTTGTCAGTAATGGTCTAACAGAATTACTTTCAAGATGTTTTTTTATTTTTTTTTCCCTTCATTATCGCCTTGTGAAGCAGAGTATCTAAATCTACACACTGCTGTTTAAATTTTAGTTTCCTGGAAACAACATTTTGTGATGTATTGGAAGGCTTATTATGGCTTGGTTTGTCTCTAAACTGTTAATAATATTCTATTGGAAATCTATATTTTACTCATGTCACTGTATTACAGACTCCAAGTTTCAATAATGACATCATAGGCGGTCTTGGATATTTTGGGAAAATTGCAAGTAAATGCAGTTTTGGAAATGATATGAATGATTTCTCTTTAAGAAAAAAGGAAAGGGAGAGATCCCCTTGGCAGATATCGTTATGCATTTCTAATTGAGTTACCATCCATCTCCGAAACCATGAGACAGACAATGTTCTGGGACTGACCTGTGTTTCATAATGGCTCCAGATTTATTCTGTAAGTAAGTGACACTACTATGGAGTTACATTAGTGGAACATTACGTAAGGATGATACAAGTATTGCAATGTGATACCAGTGAATTTTGACTTGGCTGTTTCGTCCATTGGATAACTGAATTTCCCTTCCCTTTTCTTTCAACTGTGGGCAGATATTATTGCTACTTCCCTAAAGAGCCATCATTTCTGCTCCCATAGTCCCTGAAAGGAATTTTTTTGTTTCTTTGTTTTCTCCTGTCTAACCTGTTGGCTATYGGTCAATCTTTCTAGCGAACAGGAAGCTCTGAATTGAGGCACAGGGATGCTGGAGGATTGTGTTGCCATGAGGTGTTACACACAGAATAGTTAGAGAGCACAATATTCTTTTGGAATAGAAAATCAAAATTCTCCCTATGGGTGACTTGAAAAGAAACTAAAATGTAAAACTAATATTACGTACATTTACACAGAGCATACCTGCTCTGGTATCAATTAATCTCCTGGAGACATACAGTAGAAGGAACTGTGTGACACTTATTTCATGGTGTTCCCCATTCGCTCAGTAGTTCTAAGTGTGACTCCCCAAAATGTTAAGTAAACTCTCCTGGTTTATGTATTGTGTATACAATGCAAGCCTGTTCATGTAGTCTGGTTACACGTATTGAATATTCATTAAAACAAAACCATCATGAACTGGTGACCTCAGATCCTGTGGCCTYTTATGACATCTTAAACAAGGTTAAGACCATCCCCAATGTGAGACCTCTTTGTTTATGTGTAGAAGGATAAAAATCACCTACCAGAAGGGATTTGTAAGTGTGTCACTAAGAATGTGTATTTTTCCCTGCTTAAATACATAACAGAACAGAGAGAAGCAGAAGAAAATACAGGATGTAACAGGCACTGCTTATGAACATTGAAATCTCTTACCTTTGAATAAGCAAAAGAAAAAGCATATTCCTGGTACACAATATCCTGGTACTTTTGCCTGTTCATAAGACTTTGTAATTCCTAACCAGTCAGCTCTAACAAGACTCAAACATTATGTCTTGATGTACAGAAGAATGTGGGAGACCTGTGGCTTCTGTTATCAACTGTTATCAACTTCCTCTCAAAAATCAAGGGCAGCATTATAAACTCTTCATGCAAATACATTTTCTACCTCTGTTTTTCAAGAAAGAGGAATCGTCTTCACTATATTCTATTGTATTGAATAATTAAAAAAAAAAAGTGACAACCAAAATGAAATTCTATATGTGAGATACAGTGAAAAGGTCTTTCTAACTTTTTCAGAGCTCCTAAAATTTGAATGTTCATGTTCTCTGCCATTTAAGGGCTGAAAGGTGTGGGGCTGTTTAGACTAAAGAAGACATCACAGTAGTCTTCACGTATTTAAAGGCTGCTGCTAAGAGGAAGGTAATAATCATCCCCATGCTGGGCAAGAAAAAAAAAAAACAGGCTGGAATTGCAAAGAGGCAGACTGAGCTTAGACATCAGTATACACTAAAAATAAGGAGAGTGAAACACTGCCTATGGAGACTGTGAAATTTCCATCACTGAAGATGTTTAAAAGTGAGTTACGTGAATCTCCACTATAGGAATATAGTTAAATACCTGCTGTGTGGAATTGGGAATAGACTAGATGACCTCTCRGTGTCCCTTTCACTCCCATTTTTCACCAATTTTATGATTCCACAACACTAATGTCTTGGGATGTACTATTTACTAATAATTAGTTTGAGGGACTGGATATTCTTTTGGGAAAGAAAATTCTAGCAATTAAAAACTTGGTATTGAGTCTGGATAGCAGAAAACAGTTATATCCTCCTGTCCTTGGAGACAACTTTAAAGCACCATCTCCTGGGTGCTTTTAATTTCTATGCATTGTGCAGTRATGGCTTCTAATTAATGAAGTTCAGTTTAAAAAATGGAGCTCATTTTCACTCGTTTGATATTTACCTCCATTCTGCCATAGTACTGTTGAATAATTGAAGCTAATGAGTTGGCTGAAGGCAGTGAGACCAAATTCAAAGTATCGAGCCCAGTTACTAGCCTCTCCCCCTGATATACACAGATAGGAGATTACATTCCCTGCCAATATGTTTTATGAGTTGTATTAAAGAAGCACATCCTGGATGTTTCTGTAGAAGTTAACTTTGTCCTCTAACCCCTTGTCAATTCCCCTTATTGGGATTTTACCAAACACTCCAAATTCTTTCCATAACCAAGGCTCTGCAATCAAAGTCTAAAAGATGGCAGCATGACAGGAAAACAGCTAGATAGTTGAAGATCAGCCGTCACATGGAATTGATGGGCATTAACTCCACACTATGCACAAAGGCATGACTCTCTCTGTTGCCTGCTAGCTGCTGATTTTGATACTCTCAGGCTTGTAGAAGAACAGATAGTTAGCCTCCTCAATCAGAAAATGGCAGGAGACTGAATGAACTGTTTGTGGAGTAATCTGTAGTATTCTGGAGAAATTATTTTTGTGGGTGAAGCCCTGAACTGAGTTGCAAGACACTCAGCTTCCATTTAAGACCACACTTGATTTCCTGCGTGACTTCCTACATGAACTTTAGGTATATCTAAAAATCGCAGTGCAATGCAGAGATAAGGAATTAGCTATTCCGTATACCAGACACAGTACAGCTGTAAGACCACTGTGCTGTTATAAACTGACCCCRGCAGCATCAGTTGTAGCACCCTGTGATTGCAGTGCAGAGCCTGCTCTGGTAACACGGAGCTAAGCGTAGTTGCCCGAGAAGCCGAATAAATGACCTGGGATGGGGTTCTGTGATACTGTGACTGAAATCCCTCCAGAACCCATCCTCCCTGGCTTGTTACTGCTAAAGTTTCAGTGTGGGTATACCTTYTTCTGTCTGTGAAGGTGTCCTGGTTTTGGCTGTGATAGAGTTAATTTTCTTCCTGGTAGCTGGTATAGTGCTGTGTTTTGTCATGGTTAAACCATAACAGAAGGTCTGTTACTATTGATGAGATAATTCATTTAGTAGAAGAGCAATAGGAAATGTGCCTGCTCCATTTTCTAGTTCTTTGCCCTGATCATTATTCCTTGCATTTTAACCCAATATTAAATTTTCCTATAAATATCACCTTTTTTTTTTAAGCTCAAAATGGAGACTTTTCTGAATAGGGTTTAGGAAGCATTCTCTCCTTTAGATGTCCAGAGGAGAAGTTGATCACCAGTTCAGACCATAAAGAAATGTGTCCCCATGGTATACTATTGTATGATTAAAGGCTCTTACTTGAATTTTATATCAACTTTTTTTCATTTTAGACCATTTTAGTTTTCATGGCTGACTAGTACCAGGCAATGCTAAATTTTAAGTTGTCTGATACTGCTCTTCACTGCCAAGATCTTTCTACTGGGAGAATGATTTTTGCTTCTGCTCATGTGGGTAACACTCRTATTAGCACTGCATGTAAGACAGCACTGTTACAACAGCTGTTGGATTGGTTTGAATGAAACGTTGCATTTAAAGTCCCTACGATACTTATTCAGCAAATTAAAATTTGAGTTAGTATAAAGATCTTAAGCATAAAAACAACCTTGTTGAGAAAGGTAGGATGCTTCAACCGTATTTAAAAAAAMACGACAGCACAAAACAAGCCTCATCTCAATAAAAGCTGACCTAACCTTCTTCCCAGTTCAGGAGTCACATGTGAATCCACAGATGTGTGGATACATGGCCCTGAAAGTGTTCTTTGTCTCTACTGCCTTTATGTGTAAACATTTCTTCACCTCCCAGTGACACATATTTCAAGGACAGACACTAGTGTGTAGGTAGTGGAGTTCATATCTGCAATGCATTTTACCACTTACACACAGATAATCAAAATCTGCCGCCTAGACATCCTTACACTTGCCTTCTCAGAAAAGGGGAAGACCCTTTGGATTTCAAGTGCACAGACTTCAGGCTGAGAAGCAGTTCAGCCTTTGGCTTCTTTCCAACAGTACTGCCTTAGAGGCTTATGTTCCCTAAGAGTGGAGAAGGCCAAACTTTCAGTCCCTATGAGCCACAGACTGCGATTTTCCTGTGGCAAAGAGCCACAAGATGCATATCTCAGAGACTTGAGAGCTCTGGGAGTGTTTCAGAGGGAAGGGACAGCTCCTCACTTAGGATCACACACTTTGCTGTAGGAAGAAGTAAACCGAACGTGCAGGTGGAAGGCATGCTTTTTCAGCACTCTTTGTGCCAGAAGCTCATGCTGGTTTGTTTCTTTACCTAGTCAGGGATTTGGATAAACTTTCACCCTTTGTGTTCATTGCTGTTGGTTAAAGGGTGAAGTTTTGGCCTGGGACTCTTTTTGGCTAATAAATATATTGATTCCTGAAAAGAAAAAGGAAGTTCTCTGATTCTGAGGACMAAAAATTTTTCTTCATGTGAACACAGTCCTGCTGCATGAAGAAATGTCAGTCACATCAACAGTGTGAAAGTACCTTGGAAACTGTGACATATCCAACTGTGAAGCTGTGGGGGAAACTGTGACATCTCCTCTCAAGGGAGAAAGGCTGTTGAAGAAATGGCTATTATAATAGCCAAGGATTTAAGCAAAAGAAAGGTCCTTTCAAACACTTGGTCTTCATAACACTCTGGCCCGATGAATGGCTGAGAGTGCATATTGGATAGACTGGCTCATTAAAATGGAAATCTTAACAGCTGTTTAGCAAAGTACCGGGTTCCCATAACTCCATTTTCATGGGAGGAACTCCAGTTAAATGGTAAAAATTCAGAGCCCTTGAAGTATAAGYATCTATAAACCATCCATTTATCTGTGCAGACAGCTATAAAGTAGGGTTGGAGGGCCAAACTGAGCATGTGAGATTTGTATGCCATAAAATTGCTGCATAGAGGTAGTTTGTGCAGTGCTTGAGATGTTCCTCTTTATGTTAGTCTAGGAATCATTARCAGAAGCTAGATGAGAGTAAAATTCATAAATCAACTGTTCCCTCTTACAGTTTGTCTGATCTCTGCTACTAATTTTTTCTCTAATTTTAAAGTAATGTTAGATGCATCTGGCAAAACTAGTCTGACAGTGTTTTCTATTTACAGCTGGTGGTAAAGGTGTTTATTTTSAGAGGCATATCTGTACTGGTTTTGGCTGGTATGTTGTCTGTGACAGCAATCTTGCCTGGAAAAACCGAGGACCTTTTTTTGAAAACTAATACAGGATGGAATGGAGGAAGAAAAATATTTGCTGTAGGCAAATGATGCATTTGTTGTACTGTGCTTCTGTATTAGTGTTTGTTTCTGATCACATCTGTGACTTAGCTGTAATGTCTATATACACATGCTTGTGCATGTCCACACACACATATGCATTCAAACTACTGGTCTCCAAAAGTCCCAGTGACTTGCCTTGCAAGAAATTATAAATTGTTTTGCTGTGATGTATAGAAACATCTGATGCTTGCTTGCTTCAGACTCTGACATCCCTGAGCTGTAAAACATGTTTCTTTCCGCTGGGTTTGTCACTCAGGGAACATGAGACTGCCTTTAGTGTTCTTTTGCTGGGTAAACAGAGCRAGCTCAGATCTGTGCTGTACTTGAACTTCACTGAAAGTTAGGCTGTGGAATACAATCATTAATCTTCTCTCTTTCTGATGATTACCTTGTGCGATACAAAAATTAATATTCACCTTGTGTCTTTTGTAAGAATCACAAGTTAATTAGCCAATGCATAATTCAGTGAGTTAATTTTCAAGTTCTGAAAAACACGTGTTTTCTGCTGTAGTGTCTTAGAGGTACATTTAGGCTGAGAATATGTTCTCTGGGCTCATACAAATATGAAAGTGGGTGTTTTTCCTGCCRTAAAGAGCAAGCAAAAGCAACCTATTAACAAAAAGATCTAGACTGGTTCATCTGACTTTCCCCTTTCAGTCTTTTGTGCTCTACAGCATTAAACTACATGTAGTTGTCACCTCTTTGCAGTATTACAAGAAGAATATTTTACAGTCGACAAACTATTCATGTTTTTAGAATTATTTCTCAGGGTGAACATTTAAATAATAAGAAGAAAAGCAAGCAAGCATAGATCTCCTGTCAGTGTTTCAATTATATGAAATATTCTGTTCTAGATTATAAAAGATTACATATGGACCTCAGTGATTTAAGTAATTTGGCTAAATTATATAGTGTACCAATATTTGATCCAAGCAGTCATCTTCTTTTCATAATTTTTAGAGAGACATACATTGGGGTTTCAGTTTTGTCCATAATTCGTGTTTCATATAAATTATGAGGGATACCCTAAGAGGCATTCTTCCTTTGAGCTTGCCAGCATAAAAAAGAAGTATGTCTAGCTCAAACTTGAAAAGGACAGCAGAAGTGCATACTTGCAGTATTGTACATAACAGTGATGATTYGATTGAATAGTTTCATTCTTACATGGCACTGCAGCATATTGATTGTGTTACAGTGAAGGAAACAGAAATGACTGGTATGAGACAAATAATGAGGGATGAGACAGTGAAGAAGCACATTTTCTAGTAGCTAGTGTAGTAGTTTGATAGAAGACAATTACGAGGATAACCTATTTTGATCTTCTGCTGCATGCCAGATTGAAAAGTCCGTGCATCAATAATGTTTTTAAAACTGCTTTATGTTGGTCCTATAATTGAACAAGTGTTTCTTCACTAACTTATTTCTTCTCTTTTCAAAGATGGTGTCCTTCCTGACCATGACAGAGTATCTGCGACAGGTCCTAGCACCATAGAAATTGCTGTTGTAGGCTGTGCTGCAATAAGAGCAGACTTCCACATGGCCAGCTCCTTGGCCCTCCTTCTTTTCACAAAAAAAAAAAGCAAGAATGAGAAGGAATAAATATCTCTGAAGTGCTGCCCATTTCTGAAGTCCTCACAATTGAAACCTTTGTGATTCCACACAGTATGTGACTCCTTTTCACCATGTTGAATGGGACCTATCCAACAATCTGATCTTGTTCACAGCAGCTCTGTGGTAATTTTCAGCTTCTTGTAGCCTATTTTGTGTTAGTACAATGCAAATCTCAAAGCACCRGCGCGAACTGTGATTGCTTTTCAGACAAGATGTATGTTCTATCAAAAAGAAAGGAGTGGTTTCTAGAAGGTAAACAAAATAACATCAGTGGTTGTCTGCTAGACACTTACATGGGCCTTTTATCCACACCAAGACCTATGCACTTTTCACATCAGCTCTGGTTTGTGACTTGAAGTAACAAACTTATGTTTGTTCAACTAAACTAACACAACACTGAGAAGTAAAGCATCCAAGCTTCCTTCAACCATCCCTCTTTTGAAATCCACTTAATACAAAATGACCCACCTCCACAGCTATTGTGTTGCTAACTTTCCGTTACATACTCTGAAAGATGTAGCTGCCTGTACAGTAACTCTGCAAGCCAGCGTGGTCTGAGGAGAATGTGGGGATGAGGAGGTTACTTTGGTACAACTCAATGGCATTCCCTGGCCAGTTTTTGATTTTCTGGTGAAAAAAACCCTAAAAATAAATTTTAAGATCAGATCCTCTCTTCTTCTGTCCTCCTCCTCTTGGCATGCTCTGTGTTTTGCAATTTACTGCAATGACATTTCTGGTTCTTGCCTTCAGTTTCACAGCTGACGGACTCAACAGGCCAGGTTTTCGCATGAGATGAAGCTAACCAATTTTCAGCCACTCCACTGAACTACAACAGACATTGTGCCTTCGTTCTTTCTCAGCCTTGGAATATAAACTCTCATATATCATGGCATCTGTGTGGATATATCTGGTCAGCAGTATTGGTTGATAACCTGAGGGCAGAGGGAATGGATGCATAGCATTTTGGTATTTTCAGGCAATGTTGGAGGAGAACCAGTGAAAGCTGAGGGAGTTTTTATTGTTAAACTCCAAGTAGGGACAGAATTACTCAGGAAAACTTAGCCAAAATAATGATGGATCCTGCTTTTTGCAGATCTTAGCAAAAGGTATGAAATGAAGTTATCCAGACAAATAATGAGGTACAACAGCCGGAAAAGATGGCCTCTATCACAAACCACAGTCTTTTTTTGAAGTATAGCAGGACAGTCAACACTTTTGGCCAAAGTGTCAAAAAAAAAAAAAAGTATTAAGTGACTGCAAATTAGATGAGATGGTACGGATTTGTCTGCTTCAACCTCAAAATCCTTGCCCCTAACTAATATTGAGTTTCTCTCCCTGTGTAAGTACAACTTTAAGGTCTGTTGCTGGGTGCTTGCTTATTTCTTTGTGTTCAGAAAAGATACTCCAATGCTTCCTAGCTCATGTTTGGCTGCCATTTGGACATATCTCTGCTTCACTGAGCTATTTTATCTGTATTCATCATTGTTTCAAAGTCCTTTTTCTCTTTGTTTATTGATCCTATTAGCATATTTTCATGGCTGAAAACCATCAAACAATTACTGTGTGGAGTTCAGGGTATGATTACTATGCTTTAGAAATGGTCTCTTTCCTTACTGAATTGTAATACGCTATTTGTCCTTGGTTTTGAAGCATTAGCCAACTGGTAATTTGGCAGTCCCWGTACTGCATTTCTAATTGGGTGATAGTGTAATGGACACATAGCTGGTTTGTATGGCCACTGATATGATTTTCAAGCTTCCCAACAGCTACTGACTCAAACTTTCTCTCTTGAGAGGGGAAAGAATTATTCCAAGTTGTGAGTAAATACAATTTTCATTAAACAAATAACAGGCTGGTCCTCCCCCTCACACACCTGTGAATAGAAACCTGGGAAGGGCTATGATGCAGTACTTCTCTAACATTCCCATATGAGATTTTTGAAACACTTCTCAACTGGTAATCACATGAGGATTGTCACATTCCCATCACACGTGTCAGTTCCAGTTTACTCACAAGGAAATCGAGGCAAGAGAAGAGATGACTTGTTCGTGGATTTCCAGGAGATGAATGAAAAAGGCGGGATTTCAAAGCCAGATATGTTGGCTCTCAGTCCTCTCCAATCGCAAAACCTGTGTTGTGGAAGCTACTTTTTCTACTACTTTTTTCCCTTTTGAAGCTACCCATACATTCACTTGCCAGGAATATGACTTCTGTTCAGTCCTTTCATGACTGATCCTGCACCAAACAGAGGCCAAAAAGTTTAACAATATTTTAATAATGAGATATGTCTACTGTTTTATGGTTATAGTATAATACTCTGGATGGGTTACTCATGATTACCTCTTACCTCCTATATTTTTTGGATTGGTTATATTGACTGTCACACTAGGTGATTGGATTAGTTTGTACCAATTAAACACTGTTACAATGTTAGTTTCATCCCACTGAGCAGTTCCTCTGAAATTGTTGGAAGCTACTGCAAAATTAGTAAAGTTGAAACTGAGTCAGGAATTCACATTCATTTATTTTAAATCTGCACAAATGCAGCATAACAGCCTGRAGCTGGCCTTGCCTTGCCTTCTGGGTCCATATTTACAGTTTTACTTGTCCTTTGGCAGAACAAGGTGACCTACTGACAATAAATATTCTATGGGGAAAGTCTGAAAAACTGGTTTTTTTATGTTATGCTGCCTACTTTACATATAAGTTTTGCCACGCATTCCTTATTCATAATTGGATAAACAATAAGATATCTAGTTTGTATTAAGTTTTCTGAATCTCTCATTTACATTTATTTCAAAATCACATCTTAGCAGAAACTGACCATGGGCATGCCTGGCTTAGGTGAACAAATGCGTCTATCATCATAGCCACAATTCATTCTTTTACCTCATGGAGAACAGTTCTGAATTTAATGAGCCTCTCAGAGATCTGATTTTCACCGCTCTGTTTTACTAAAAACTCTAATCTGACCAATGGTTGTTTATAAAGCAGCAGAGGATGTTTCTGGTTTATCYGATCTTGTGGGGTTTCTGTTTGTTGTTTTCTCTTTTACATATGTATCTCCACGCTGCTCAAGGCATAGATCTTTTGTTCTCTTTTCATAAGGTTGAAGTACATCTAGACTGACTGACTGCGCAYGGCATAGGAGATCCACTAACCATGCTTTTGCAGAGGTTGTATGTGGAACTCCCCTCATCTCCTCTCAGTTTTTTCAAAGACCTTATACTTTTCAGCTCTATATGAAGTGTATTTCCTATCTGCCTTTTTGAAATATTCCTTCTTACTTCTACATCCTGTATTTCTTTCATTTGTTTTATTATGTTCTGTTCAGTAGGAGATATTTCATAAATATTACAGAGTGAAGTACAGCTGGATGAATATCTAATAGTGATATGCATTACTGTGAAATGATAGGCGTCAAAAATCAGGAAGCAAATTCCACAATCAGAGCTATATTAACAAAGGTTTTTTCAAGACTAGTAACAAGTTTTGCTAGTCTAGTTTTGAGTCATCGCTGTATGACTGTACAACATGTTGTTTGCTGTTATAATTGTTTTTTGCATTACTGCAATGAGTTTCATGTTGGAAGGGATGCTGTTATGGAAAAGATTACTGCTGTTTGTGGATGAATTATGGAGTATAAAATCAAGGTATAATGAAAAACCGGACATGGGGAAAGACTGGAATTATGTAAGAGAGAAAGACACTAAGAAGAGACAATGACAAAAGTATTAATACTGATGGGAATTTGTTTATTTCTACTAAGCATAGAAAACCTGTGGAAAACACTGCTGCCAAAAARTATCTCCAAGAAGTCAAAAAAGAATACAGAATTAATATTGATTACTGGAAAATACTAGTTTACATGAAATAGAAWAAAATTATACATAAATGAAAACTCTTAAGCATCGGGTTACAGCTAAATTGAAAAGAAATAGAAGAACTTTTAACATGGCCAGGCTGTTTCCAAATTATCCTTCTTTTCTTTCATATTTTCCCCAAAGGACCTACTTCCCTTCAAGGATTCTTGACTAGACAGACAGCTAGGTTTTTTGTGTAGTTGTTTGGAATAATTGATCCTATGTCTTGGCCAGTTTACTGTTCACCAAAAATGTCAGTGTCAACATGTATTGGTGTCTCCATCTTGTAGTGCTCTACTAGTTTGAGTTTAAAAAAAAATGCCAATTTCTGTAAGCAGCTTTATTTTGGATGTTTGAAAGATTTAATTTTTTCTTTTCATACTTAACGGATTTTGTTATCTCCACTGAAATATAGTTAGTAACAGCAAGACCTAAAGAGGTCATTGACTGCTTAGGTTCAATAACATTCAGCAGTAGCAAGCCTCCACTCATAATGTTTACCAAAAAAACCCACTGAAACCCATCAAGAACAAAATGCCTAATGGAGGAAAAGGGAGAAAAAGATTAGTGGCATTAACAACTGAGAATGTATTAAGTATTTATGGATGACATTTATGCTCTCCTAATTAAGTAAGAGTTTTGCTTGCTTTATCAGCACTCATTCAGAAGTAGACTGCTTTACCACACTGAATCATCCTAAGACACACAAGCCAGGAAAATGGATCATCTTGAGGCTTAGAAGGCCTATTTCACTTGGCTATAGTATCCTAACTGGTGGCACTCACAGAAAATGAAGCAACTCTTTTGTACCATTAATTAACCCTTCCTCTTTTTACGTAGAGGTGCAGTTTGTCCCATCRTCTATTACATCTAAGGATATATATCTTACAGTTTATATTACAAAAGTTTTTCCTATTGTCAGCAATGTTTGAAAAGCTTTCCTTAACTTCTGCCATGAAGAAGAATTCCTCCTTCTCCCTTCCTGCTTGACTGCTAAGGCAAGAGCTTTCCAGGAAATGGAAACCAAGAAACATCACGTGAGATTCTGGACTGAGAAATTTAGTTTCTTTAAGTCAGCTGGCCCAGACCTCTGACAGTTACTGGTGGAAGTCTTGAGGAAGTCCTTTTGCAGAGAGGGACCCTGGAACACCAGGTTTTGAAATAGATTTTTATCCAAGATCAGAAATTCTGCAGTTCTCACCAAGGTTCCCAAACTCGCTGCAGCAGAGATGAGGCGCTGCTCCAGTTGAAATTGAGCTTCTAGAGCTTTCAGACACAGTACTCTGGCAGGACTGCMGGCATTTCCAAGGCTAGGTCATTCTATCTTACGGAGTGTCCCAGGTCAGTGACTATGAAGCCCATTGCATAGTCATGAAACCAAGGAATCCCACTTTTCCTTTGTTTAAAGTCCACTGAATCCAAGATACACTGGCAAAACACTGCAGTACCACCCAAGCAGCATTTTTTAAAAGTGAAATTCTATTTCACACACAAAAAAAGTAACAATAATAACAACAGCAACAACTACAACCAACTAGTTCTATTGTGGAGAGGACTGCTGGTAACAAATGATGAGGGTCACAATACTTCTGACAGTACTAAGGGTGGTAGAGTGACAAGAAAGATAAGAAGGRTGTGGGGTGATCGGTCCTGCTTTTTTTGCAAAGAACTAGAATACAACATATATTTCCAATAGTTGATCTATATCTTCCCTTTTGGGATAACATACAGTGTTTTCCATACAGATATTTTCTGGTTGAATTCTAGCTTCCTCTGTCATCCCAGGGTCTCTGTACACAGGATGTGCATGTATAATTTCACAACCAATTTTAATGCCAAAATCTGGCCAAATGAGTTCAGTGAAGGAACATGTGTTTTTACTCTGTCTGAATTTGGCTCATAACACATTACAGTGATGTCCCTTAAAGAAATAGCTGGTGGAAGACTCCAATTCTTTGTTCTGCTTTGCCGCTGTTCTACTTTCTGACATTAAATTACTCAGGCAAGATGTTTCATTTGAATATCTATGGTATAAATTACCAGTGTTGTTCTTCCCTAGCATTTGCTTGACAAATTAATTACCAATACAGTTTTGTGCAGCCTGTGCATTTGCAAGGCTGTGTAAGGTGGCAGCTGAGGGTTCGGCTTGTGTAAATTAATTATAGGTGCAATTGATCTTGTGTGAAAGTGGCTGTGGCACATATAAGATTAAGAGCCATTGTGTTAGGCTGTCACTATGAAGCACCTGCTCTTTGTATTTCTGATTCAGTCAGTGTAATGAGCAGGGTTGTGTCTAATAAGAGAGTGTGATATTTTACTCTGGGAAGCAGGAGAGCAAAAGAATGGAGGTAAYATGGGAAGAGACTGTACTTCAGGTGCCTCCACTACCTGATGCAGATGTGTAGAGGGGACTACGGTCCAACTTTATTCCCGCAGGGTGTTGGGTTAAATGGCATTCTGGAGATGTTAGGACTGGCCTAACTCAGCTGCTGTGGAGGACAGCAGTGCTACATGGAGTTATGCTAACTTCCCACCTGTGGGTTGCATGCACTAGTTGGTGGTACCCGTGAAGCCTTAGCTCTCCTGATACGTCTGCCATGTAGGAGTCTTTTGGTCAATGAAAATCAGGCAAAGAGAGGACACAGTGTAGCTCAACATTGGCCTCAGTTCAGAGAGACATCTACTTAGCAACATTCACCACCCTCACATTATCCGGATACTTCATTACTTTGCTGAATTAGGACTATCATTCGCTCACTTGTTTCTCAAAAAAGAAGTTTGGAAATTGTTACATATATAGTTTGCCTGCTGTTCTGTTTTTTAGCTCGAGCTGGGGGAAAAGTTTTCAAGGATGCTTTTTTTTYCCTGCAGGTTTCATCATCTCCTTCTGCTTATTCCTCAACTGAAAGAATAATCTATGAAATCAATTGGTTGCTGCAGGAATCATTATGCACCTTGGGATGATTATGATTTAAGGTAGGGAATAAATGAAAGGATCAGACACTTGTGGAAGAATAAGTAGCTTGTAAAATTTCAGATCTCCTTGGCAAAAATACATATATAGTGCCTTAAAAAAGAATTTTCTGAGTGTAGCAGTGCCTTCTAAGTGTTACCTGGGGCAGAATTACAAATACAGACATCAAAATTATGGCATGCATAAGCTTTTACAGTGAGACCTGAAGTGCTGAACACTGCTGAGGCAAAGTGCCAGTGGCATGCTGTGGGGGTGATCCTTCATGGAAAAGTTTGGAAAATTCTCTAGGCTGGATGAAATTTCTAGCTACATCAGCATAAATTGGAGTAAGTTTCCTGAAGACAGGGGCAAGGGTGGCTCATTGGTGGTGAGATGGGAAGTGAGAAGCTCATCTTTCATGTATAAAGAACTCTGCAGTTTTTCTCATTCTTCCTTCTTGGTCTGAGGAAATTATCTTCTCACTTTAGGCATTTTTCTTCTCTCTACACCTTCCTTCTGGCTTCCTTTTTCAGGTCAAATGAGCATGACCCCAATTTGACAAGTCTGAAAGTGTTTCTAGATATGTAGTGGGGGGCTCATATCGGTGAAGCTGCAGAGAATCGCCAGGGCTGGAAGTAACTTCTGGAGGTTTCTCATCCAAACCCTTGCTCAAAAGAGGTTCAATCCCACAACCTCTCTGGGCCAGTGTTTGACCACTCTGACAGTAATTTTTTTTTTTCTAATGGAAGTTTCCTAAGTTCCAGCTTGTGGTTATTGCCTCTCCTCCACCCACTGTATAACTGAAGAGTCTGACCATCTTCTCAACACCCTTCCATCAGGCAGCTGTAGACAGCAACCAGGTCTCCCTGAGCCTTCTCTTCTTAAGGCTGGACAAATCAGGCTCCTGTCCAATGTCAATGCCCATCCAACCTACCCCAGCCCTGGCCAGGACTCCCCCGTGTTATAGATTATAATTAACTGATGCTAAAAATGCTGTGTGAACACTAGCAGTCTTTGTTTGTTTCAAAGAGTAAGCCTAAARGTGAGAAACTTCATATTGTATTAATAATCTCTGTTGGCTATTGTAATAGAATCCTACCTTCTTGGAGTAAATAGAAGTTTTCCACTGACTTCAGACTATTTCCATTCAATACTATAGAAACCAGCTAGAATTTTGCTGCTGAATTTGATGGGTCTAGGATTAAACATTCATTTTGCAGAAAGCTGATCTGAATGTGTTTGTTTCAGAGATTTCTGAAGGCTACTGAAGAGCGGCTTGAACTGCTATGGGGCTGTACAGAGAATTGAGTAATTTTTAACAACAACAAATGAAGTCATGATGGTAGTGCAGAAAAAAAAAAGAAAGGAAAAATGTACTCATTCTCAGAAATTCACCAGAAAACTAAACAAGAATCATGGAATGATTCCAGGCGCCTCAGACATACGTGAGCATACACAGTGCCTAGCTTTTCCTACTAGAGCTTGTTCATTTAATACGTCCTTCGTACCAGTGCTTTAGAATTAATTTGTATTCCACAGGGTCAAACATCAACATTTCAAATTCAGCAGTAAAAATTTAACTCTGCAACACATTTATCAGCTCTGCAATTGTTAGATGCAAATGAAATACAGGGAAAAAGATTGCTTTTATTTTTATTGTACAATACATGATCAAGTGCAGTTTACACTGAGTCTTTAGATATCTGTATGCATTTAGTCAGTGTAATGCTGCTGATGTGTACAAATACAAGAAAGTGTTCTCCACCAGGGACAGATCATTACACGTGCTTGTGACTGGCTTTCTCGGTGACTTGGTGGCAGCTACTAGATTGCTGACGTGTGTTAGCGCACTTGTAGCTAATGCTCGTAAAAATTAAAGCCCTCAGAAAAAAGCTTCATAGAGCTACATTGTTATTTTACCTGCCTTTGTGTTACCCTGGATGATGTCTGGGGATGTTTGCAAGGTATGTTGAGCGACAGTCCTCCCAGCATCCAGTGTGTCCTGTGAAAATGGAAATGGAGAGAATGTGTCCACCTGGAAATAAAGGGATCCAACATTAATGCTTTAAGCCAAAGCCATTATATGTGAGTATTTGGTTCTCTGAGATCTCTACCAACATAGAAGATGAATGTATGTAGCCCCTAACATATATGTCTGATGATAGCACACAAACATTGCTTTTAATCATAAGCTTCTGTGGTGGGTTGACCCTGGCTGGATGCCAGGTGCCCATCAAAGCCGCTCTATCACTCCCYTCCTCAACTGGACAGGGGAAAGAAAATATAACAAAAGGCTTGTGGGTCGAGATAAGGGCAGGGAGAGATCACTCACCAATCACCATCATGGGCAAAACAGACTCGACTTGGGGAAATTGATTTAATTTATTACCAATCGAATCAGAGTAGTGTAACAAGAAATAAAACCAAATCTTAAAACACCTTCCCCCTACCCCTCCCTCCTTCCCGGGCTCAGCTTCACTCCTGATTTTCTCTACCTCGTCCCTCCTTGAGCGGCACAGGGGGACGGGGAATGGGGGTTGCGGTCAGTTCATCACACGTTGTCTCTGCCGCTCCTTCCTCCTCAGGGGGAGGACTCCTCACACTCTTCCCCTSCTCCAGCGTGGGGTCCCTCCCACAGGAGACAGTCCTCCACGAACTTCTCCCATGTGAGTCCTTCCCATGGGCTGCAGCTCTTCATGAACTGCTCCAGYGTGGGTCCTTTCCACAGGGTGCAGTCCTTCAGGAACAGGCTGCTCCAGCRTGGGTCCCCCATGGGGTCGCAGGTCCTGCCAGCAAACCTGCTCCAGTGTGGGCTCCTCTCTCCATGGGTCCACAGATCCTGCCAGAAGCCTGCTCCAGCGCGGGCTTCCTGTGGGGTCACAGCCTTCTTTGGGCATCCACTTGCTCCAGCGTGGGGTCCTCCACGGGCTGCAGGTGGATATCTGCTCCACCGTTAATGTCCATGGGCTGCAGGGGCACAGCCTGCCTCACCATGGGCTTCACCAGGGGCTGCAGGGGAATCTCCGCTCCGGTGCCTGGAGCAYCTCCTCCCCCTCCTTCTTCACTGACCTGGGTGTCTGCCGGACTGTTTCTCTCACATATTCTCACTCCTCTCTCTGCTGCTGTTCCACAGGGKTTTTTTTTCCCTTCTTAAATATGTTATCCCAGAGGCGCTGCTACCACCATTGCTGATGGGCTCAGCCTTGGCCAGCGGTGGGTCCGCCTTGGAGCTGGCTGGCATTGGCTCTAYTGGACATAGGGGAATCTTCTAGCAGCTTCTCACAGAAGCGAACCAGTAGCCCCCCTCTGCTGCCAACACCTTACCATACAAACCCAATACAGCTTCATATCARTAGAACTGATGGTTTTAACTCACAGGCAGCTCTGCAAAATCAAAGGCTTGTGCAGGTCCTCATTTTTGAAGCTGTGCTCTGGCTCATGTCTCCATACAGTGCACTGACTACATATTAAGTGAAAACATGACTTCACTGAACCAAATGGCAAAAGCTTTCATTGATCACAATAGGGTCTTGACTTTACTGTCTGTGTGTAACATGTAAACAACCAGATGATCTAAAAGGTGTTCCTAAAAYAAGATGAAGCTCATCTGCTGCCATGTAGATGATTGGTACAGGGGAAGGTCTTTAAACAAAGAGACATTGTCCAGTTCTTGTCAGGGCCCTCAGGGCACTAACAGACTTTATTGGCTCTGAGCAACCTCACCTGGGGCCTCCACCCACACCCACTAATGCCTCATTTAAGCTCAGCCTGGGACCTTCAGTCCCTTCCTGAGCTATGTTGTAGGTTTGCTGGCCTCTTGCTCTGCCTCCTGGCTGGACCTTTGCCATGTGCTGCAGGTAGCTCATCTCTTGGATGAACCCCTTGGTTGCATGTTGTAGCCTTATCTCTGGCCCTGTCTTCTTTTGCTCCTGACTGGAGCCCCTGGCTGGACCCTGGACCTTATTTGTCACTTTCTGTGTCTGGGGCTATTGCAGGGCCCTTTTACCAATCCTCAGGTCTGKCTGATGTGTTCAGACCCTGTGGCACTGTGCCCAGGTGGTGAGGGCACGTCCTGCGCTGGGGTCACCATCAACTCCTGACTCCATTTCCCTGGCCCTTGCTGCTCCCTGAYGCTACTGGGAAAACTGAAAGTCAACATCTTAATGAAAACTAGGCTGACTACTCCTTAAATTGTTTCCTATGCCTTGCTCTTAGTGTCATGGAACTGGTTCCCCAGGTCACTTATTACTATTCTGTTTGGAGAGGACATTGATTGGCAGAAGTGGATCCATAGTTGTTCCCATGTGAATATCCCTGTGCTGGTCCTTCTCCCACATGTGTTCATATGTCAGTTCCAGACTCTAAACTTTTGCAAATAATCAAATGCCAGAAAATCTCTGATATGAATGTTCATASGAAAAGAAGGAAAAAAAAATTAAAATACTTTGAGTGAAAATTACATTGTGGTTTAAACGCATTGTAACAATGAGACAAAAGGATTATTTTGAAATGTGCATTGTATTACTCAACCGAAGCATTAACATGAATTTTTAGAAGCAACATCCTCAGCTCACAATTGTTTAATGCTCATCTGGATCAGCATGTTAGGGTAGGTATTTGTCAAATTTTTGGTGCTGAGCAAATGTGAATTCTGTGAAGTTTGGCATGGATGATGCTCATTTGTTCTGATATATTGCTGATTATTCATTCTTCTCACAGAAGCGAATGGTTTGGACGACTCTGGGTTGTTTCCAGTTAGCTGGGCTGTTAAATCAGTATTTTATCTTCCCAACATGTGGAAAGCCAAAAACTTTGGGAATTCTAGATTTTGTTTAGCAAAAACACAAAAAACACCAGCTGTGCACTGCTGATTTGTAGCAACCATTTTGAGTGAACCGCTGTCTAAACAACATGCGGAAATCCTGGAAGAGCAGGCGACGAAGGTTTGCCAAAGCTGGGTGTATTTGCATAGATGGTAGGTGGCAGTGGGTCAATCACTTAATCATCATCAGAGTTTGGGTCTTACTTCAAAATGAGTTTGGAAATGAATGGGGGGTTATATTTCTTAGGGGCGTGTAAATCTAGATTTTCATATATTTTCGTATAAACCGAACGTGGGGTTCGTTCAAGGGAAGAAATGCTGTCTGATTTCCATATGAAAGACCACATCAGAGATAAGTAAGCCCTTGAAAATCAGGACACATTTTATGCCTTATTCTCAAAATGCTAATTTATAAAAAAGAAATGAAAGGTTCAAGTAAATGACTTCCAGTGTTTGGAAGAAAGTTTTTCTTCCTCTTGTCCTTCTTTGAAGAGTTCTCATTTCTGTGTCCGGATTTGGACCAGCAAATTGTGAATATATGTGCATGTATATACAATAATACATACAATGCAGTAATGTGGTAATGTGTGGAGGTACTGTGAAGCAGTAGTATGAATCCTAGAGTTGGACTTATGATCCTTATTCTCTGCATTCTGGTGGTGGCCATGGGTTAGCACGCGATGACTTACAGTTGTCTGGCCTCTGTTGTCTGTCCTACCATCTCTGGGGATTTTTCATTCCAGAAACACATGGTAATAACTACTGATTACCCTAACCTGAGGCATTCACTGTTCATTATATTGGCGGCACTTCATTTTTATCTTCTCTTTCTCAGGTTTGCTTGACGTACTGTGAGAACTGAAGTTGCTTTACATGACTGGCCTTTTTTCAGCTGTGTGCTCTTAAGATGATGCAGCAGTGTACTTCTATTTAGCATACACTCTAGTCCTTTCCCATTTTGGGAAGAGAGATACTCAGGAAGTTGGGGAGGTGGGAAGAGGGGTATTTTACATCTTTTTCTGTGTCTTGCAGTGGTTTCACTAAACAATGGGATTGGTTGAAAACCCACAAAAGTAGTAGTAAAAATTACTGATATTCAAGGGGTTTTTAAATTTCCAAATATACAACATAAAAGTTTATCTTTAAGTATGATAACCACTTGAATAATATTTTTGACAATGATCATGAAAAAGAAGTCAAACTTCTTTTCTTAAATTGGGATAGAGAATGCAATTTTGAGGAAAATGAAATTAAAAAAAAAAAAAGTTTGCCTAGAGAACAGATTCCTTTGAATAACAGGGTGATGCCTTTCTCTAAGTACCCAGGTGAAAGGCTTGCCGTAGAAAATTCTTACCATTGCCTCCACGTCATAGATGTTCTCTGACCCTACGCCTGGGATAGGTGACTTTCCACCTTGGACCACCTCTGCTGTTTTCATGCCCTTATGTGCCCATGAGGAGGTGAGCAGCCCTGATTACAACTGCACTTTAAACAAGTTAGTAGTTCTGTACAGCCCCGTTCACAAAGTGGTTTTAACTTCCTAAATATTCTGTCATTGACTCTGTTGTGAGCTTGGTTTCTTCATTCTTTTTCCAGTGAAAGTTATTTAGTGCTGAATATTTGGGAAGGTAATGCTTTGCAGTAATTTCTTCCCTAGCAGACAATAAGTTCCTCCTTATATTTTCCATTGCTCCTCTCTACACGTCCAGTGTATTGGCCAGGGAATAGGGATTTTAGTGTTCTTTCTTGGCTATTTCAATCATGGTCTCTTTAGAAAAGTGAACTTCACTCTCATGGGAGAAGCATATGAGATCATATGGTATTTTCCTGATATGAGCTATGCTTCACCAAGAGGTGTATGTAAAGTACCTGAACAAAATCTTTTTTGGGATATCCTAGTGATATCACATCATCAGCCTCTTCATTTAAGTCTGTGAATGAATTAATTAGTAGACTTCCAATAACTCATTCTTAGGAGTTATGCTGCTATCAGATAGGCTCTGCATACAGTACTTAACTGCCCAGCATTAAAGAGTGGATATAGAAGAGGCTTTTTCAGTGGGAAAAGTGAAACCTCCATCTACAAATAAAAATTCCCAAATATTTYAGTGGTGAACTACAGAGATTTGCAGTGATTTAGATGAACTCTGAATTCCTTTTAATGAATTGAGGAAGACAGGAATGGGAGGGATCAAAGAACTCCTAATGTCTTTACAGTAAAAATGACTTATTTTAAATGGTGTAATAATTGATGATCTTTATATGTTTTAGTGCAGTATTTCTATGGATGTCTGTGATAGTCCCTGTGCCATCTAACTATGCCTCTGACACTGAAATGTCTCTGGGCTTCATGTCAAATACACAAAGGAAGGAGTTTTACAGTGTTTCACTATATTATTTTTTAAAGGAGTTTTTTTTCTGAAAGCAGCATGGAGTACTGCTACTGGATATTTTTAACCTTGTGGCCAGTTGCCAGTAATGATAAGTTATCAGCAAAGAAAAGGCTGGGAGGTTTTAACATTTGGTAAAAGTAAGTAATGAGAGGACAGATAATAGCATTGGTGTGTCAGGACACAGATAGGGAATTGTAGCCAGGACCAAATCTTCCTGTTCTCAACTGCTCTTTATGTAAGACATCTTAATTACCCCCTTGCTTTCTGTGTGATGAATTAACTATACAGACCACAGTCTCCTGGAGAAGTCTGTGTGGTGATAGAATGACTCTCTGCCCTCACTAGCTCCCATTGAGTTGATGACAACTCTCTCTGAAGCAATTTTGTAACACTAAGATTTTAGGTTTAATACTTGAAATTGTCAATTTTGGATGGCCAGGAGTAGGCAGTGGGAGTTGGTTGTTGCAACAGCAGGCCTGGCACTAAACTGAAGCTAAAAAGCTCCTCAGCAGTCATCCACAGGTCTTTTTGTATGAGTCCTGAATTTGGGCAACAGCCTCCAGAGAGGCCATTTCTGAGGGAAGCACCTTGGGAGAAACTCTCCAGCAGGTTTCTTCCTAAGGAAGCCAATTGATATAAGCAGCCTGAAATAAATCTTTAACCTTCTCAGGAGTTTCTCCTGCCCCTAAAAGCCTGACCTAAGTGGAAGCCGACACTGCTGTTAGCACACTGCACGAGAGGCCACCTGTTTTGGACCGTTTCTATCTTGGAGCCTGGGCAGCGATGCGCTCCTAGGGATGCAGGGGCAGTAGTCTACTGTGCATGTATCTCAGTCTAATGTTGCTCATTTTTATAGATGCTGCTTATTATAAAAAATAATAACAGTGGTAATGATCAAAATGATTAATGAGCAAAGTCCCTTTCTTCTCAGAGTCACAATTTGCTGCCGTGCAGTATTTTGTCACCCACAGCTTCTCACAAGAATCGTACATTTAACACTAAGTTTGTCCTCAGAATATTTTACCCCTTGATATGTTTAATTAAGTCTGGCTGTATCTGCAGTACTACCTTTACCTGTGCAGTGTTTTTCCCAAAGATTTTTTTGCTTCCTGCAACCTCTCATAACTAGCTTTCCAAAATGATATGATCTGTGCAATTATATTTTATTTCTGAGGGTTTATGACTTAGTATTTAAAAAAGGCAGTTAGAGGGCTTGCTCATTTCTGAATTGGCTGTAGCTGGTTTTGTTTCTCTTACTAAATTCTATTTAGCAATTTTGAAATTGCAGTTTCTGGCAGCAGTGAATGTAATGAATGCAAATACTTTGATACTTTCCCTTCAGAATTTTTCATATTTTAGTTGGAGCATATAGATATTAACATACAAATGTGGGAGAACCACTATGGTTTTGTCAGTGTGTGTTTCTAGCTTAGCATTTAACAAGGAGGTACACAAAGTTATGAAGGTGCGTATTTCACCATAGAGAAGTCACTACTGAAGACTTATTTGAGCTCAACTGCCTAGGGAAAAGCTTTCCTCCCCACCCACACTTCTTTAAGAATGCCACCATTTCCATTTTTACCTTAAAGTTAGCTTTTGTTAAGTTAGCTAACCTGTCAAGCTAGTTTTGTGTAAGGATGAGAAATACATTAAAGGAATTGTCATTTCATTTTTCTAACATAGGAAAACAATATATAACCACAAAAATTCAAATAACGGAGGGTTCAAAAAGACAGCCAGAACAGAAAAAATCTATTATATATTCTCATATTCATGGGCTTCTATTACTGTTTGGCTAGTTCCCATGAACGTTAACGTCAGAAGCAGGAGTTGTGGTATGGATGGATAACACAGGCTATATTCCAGCCTTATAGCAATCTCTTTTCAAAGTGGTACTTGAGAGGATTAGGCTGTTAAGGATATTCCTGTAAGGAAGATATGTGATGTTTGTGATGGGGGAGGAAATGGCTGTAAGTTTTTCTATATGTATCAATATCAAATAATTCATTTTACTTTTGAGCTAGTATGGCCAAGAATTAATGTTCTGGAGAAATCTCTGCTATATCTGTTATATCCCTGGAATGCTATTAAGCTGTCATAGATAACTACAGGATGTCACATAGCCTTTATATTTTACCCACTGGCTTTGTTTTTTTTTTAATATCTTTTATATTYTGGAATGCTTTTACCTGTCATGGTTCAGAGCTTTGATTCAAATAAATATTTAGGAACCTAGATGCCTTGTCTTAAACTTCTTCAAACTCCATTGGCTGGAAATATATCTTGATAAACGTCTTGGGTTTTGTTCAGCAAGGACTATCTTGAGGAGACCCTTTTAATATTTCAATACTTTCATCCTGTGAAAAACAGGCATACCTAAGTATGTAATATAATATTAGTTCAGTGTTAAGTTTGGAGCAAAACTTTTGGTTTCACTGGTAAATACTGATTTATGCACTCTATATTCTTCATGGGAAATTTTTAAAGACATTATAAATGTTATGTTTTCTAGATAAAAATCTTGGAGATTGTCACTGCTTCAGTTCACTGCTTAAGATGTGAAAAGTATATTTTTTTCAAGAGGCTGGCTTTTCATCCCAATCTAAAATCTGTACCTTAACATATATGGAGTTCATACCCGTCCCTTGCTAAAGTGTCAGGGAGAAGYTATTTAGATGCGAGGGCCCCAGGTGTGACCTCTTGCCTCCCACCCTGGGGGTCTGGCTGCAGGGGCCCAGGGCATGGCTGTGTCACCTTGAATCACACTCCTGTGAAAAGGTGTGTAAGAACTGGTCAGGGGCTCCCTTGTTTGCTCTGGAGCTGCAAGGTAGATCAGTCACAGGCTAAGGGGAAGGCTTCAGCTACATCCCAGCCATGCCCGTGCCTGGCCATGTACCTTACTGATGAAGCCTGACCTGTGACTTTACTTTCCAGCTTGACCTCAACATGCCTATTGCTATGGATTTGTCTGACAATCGCTGGCTCGTCGGCTTAACCAGGTTAGCATCACCAGCCTTGAGCTCCTGCTCTTGTTCAGGTGCCATGGGACTGCACACCTCCGTTCGGTAAGACCACTGCCCCATGTCTGCTTTGATGTCACCTTGGGCTCCCGACTCTCCTTTGCTTGGGGAGCAGCTCTCTCCTGCGCCTTCCTGGCAACAGACACAAAGCCATTCTTCTGTCCAGGCGACCAACTTGACTTTGCGTATAGAATAACCAACCCAAAATGATGAGGTACACTGCACTAATCCAYCTTTGAATGGTATGTGTTTTACAGTTGACCACTGTTATGTAGCTTGAATTTGTCTGCTAGCTTATTTTGAGGCCGAAAGGGGGGGAAAAGCCTGAAAGCCAATTTTATTTCTGGTGTAATAAAATATAATTTACTTCAGTAGAACTATATTGATTACAAGACAGCAGAGTTTAGACTAGTGTCTTGCCTCCACAGAAATGTTAGTTTAATTCTGATACTGTTTATTTCAGTGAAAATAACATGCTCTCAAAATTGTATTTGTTCTTTAAAAAAAAAGTTTGGGGATATGAATTGTCCAATACAATTTATGTCTTCTTCAGAATATGAAAAATCCTGATAACATACATAGTTAACATAACATAGTTAACATACATAGCATAACTGCAAATTCCAAACATAAAAACTAATAGTAAGTATACAGAATAGTTTGTGTTTCTTCTTTCAATGTTTCAGCTTATTTCTCCAGGTGAGAACCAGCTGGGAGAAGACTTGGTTAGAGTGGAAGATCTATTGGGATCATATACTTGGACAAGGACCCAGAGTTCTCATGGCCTTTTACCAAAGGCAGATTTGGGACTTGTATATTCTGCCCATCACCAAGCCAAAATTGGGGAACATCTGTGTGTGTTTTTTCTTGCCAATCTTCCGTATAACTGCATTTGTTAAGGAAGAAAATCTTCTCAAATTGTGAGTCTAACTTACTCTATATCTCTAGAGAATTTTACCTTCCATTTCCCATAAATCAATTTATAGTGACATGTATTGCAGATGGTCTACCAGCAACCAAACATTTAGTGCAGCTGTCCATATATCAGGCATTCAGGTTCCAGGATATAATGTCCATTTTTTTTTGCTGGACACTCAAATAATGGAACTACTAGTTTAATTTATGGTGGCATAATTTTGTGGAAAGAGAGAGATCAGTGCCATTGCACTCAGACAAAATAGCTCTGTCATTTCAGGTTCAGGSCTATAGCCAGGTACACAGTGATGTTTCATTTGTCTGCGTTTTAGGGATTAGGACTGTGTGTTTACCTTCTAAAATGATTAACATAATACTGAGGAGAGACTCCCTCTCAAACTGAGATGTCAACAAAGATAATATGAACTGCGACACAAGCTGAAAAAAAACCAGTACTTGCCACATGAAGGAGGAAAAGGCAAAAAAGTGTTCTTAACTGGTATTGATTGTTATGGCACAGGCAGATGTTAAACGTATACAGCAGACAATTACAGCACAATTAGAGTTATAAATCTGGCCTCTCACCTCAATTAAAGGGAAACCTGGTATAGGCAATATGACAAGGAGGGGAACTGTTCTCTGCTTTCCTTTTATCTATCTTGTGAAGTGCTTCTTTCTCTGCTTCCACGGACTGTTTAGTCAGGTCTTTCATTTGCCTTTAGTCAAGATGTTAATTCTTTCTGCTTTCCTGTGAGAAAATCCATGTTTAAGAAGAAGAAAAAAGGTAGACTCTGAAAACTGGGAAGAAATCTTAGTGGGATTGGGGAAAGGAACAAATAGTATCTCAATTGCTATTAACTGTTGCAGGTCTTCTGACTTCAGTGTGCTTCCTCAGGCACCCCCCACAAATCCTCATCCTCCAGAGCCAAAGTGACTTCCTGTCATCACTGAGTGACTCACTGGAAGAATTAGAAAGGGTCTGGATGTTGACATCTGTGCTAACTCCTCAACTCGCTGTTCAGCTCCTTCCCAAACGAGCTTTGAAGATGAAGATCCACCCTCCTAATGAAGGTACTTAGCAGYACAGAACAGCTGTTTCTCACCACTACCCATAGACATATTTATCWTCATATTCTGTTATATGTGTAGAAATGTCTTTCATTATTCTTAACACTGAAATATAACCTAGTAGGTCATCTTGTCACTTTTCATCCCCCTGTCAGTGTCACCAGGCAGCACCTGGGTTGCTGACCTTGTGGCTGAAGGGAGGATGAATCTTTTTAATACAGAGACAATGCTGAACCTAGAGTTGAAAATTGAATGAAGATGAAAGGGTCTTTAGAGTGCTGCTTCTGCTAAGTTAAGTTGTCGAGTTGACTCCATACTTATGAAATGACTGATGTTTGACAGCAAAAGAGTAGTTTCAAATAGTGATTGAACTTATCTACCTCTGCCTATGGCACTTTGCTAATTGTTGGTTACTGGAACTCTTTTCCATCTGTAAGGGCAATGGCTGATATCTATACAGGAGTTAACACATACCAGAGTGTAAAAATATATATATATGCAAATGCACCTTCTAGGTTCCATGTGTAACATGGTTTTAAAAAGAAAAAAAATYCACCTGCTTAACCTCGGCATGATCATACTTGCATAAGAAACTAATGTTAATGTGTAATTGTTGAGTAGATGGGAGTTCTTCTGAAAGATACACCAAAATGATCTCTGAACTGAATGTTTAAGTTACATTTGGGCTCAAAGTCCAGAGAGTATGACTGAGGCCACAATCTTCTCATCTTTCTATGTATCTTCAGTCTGATGTGATGAAATTTTGCAAGGCCAGCTGATATCATGCATCTTAGATGTTTTCTTCCACCTCTTCTTGCAAGGTCCTCGCAGAGAAACTCTCTTTTTCAGTTTTAAGGATATACACTGTTTAGCCGTTGTTGCAGGGGCTCGTTTGTTTTCTGTCTACATGGACTGACAGTGGTTTTGATTTTCTTGACTGCTTTGTATCTGACCTGTTTGATAGAATGTATTTCTTTGGTGTGTAACAGGAGTGAATAACTGGAAATCAAAGTCAGTGAAAGATTCTCATACTCCCTATGGTAAGCACAAACCAAACCCATGTGTTATTTACATCTTAACATGTTCAAGCTTGTTCCTATGGGATACTGCTGGAAACAAATACATAGCTTTGGTTTAACTGGATTAGCTAAGTGTGTTGATTAAAATGAACATTGTTCCATCTTCCCATGTTTTGCACAAAGACATCTCCATTAATTTGCTTTTCTCTTTAAGAAAATCAATTCTTTCTACTGAAATCTTAATTTCCTTTGGCACTGGATGAC
This sequence comes from Oceanodroma leucorhoa, assembly GCA_030449065.1. Lineage (NCBI taxonomy): Eukaryota > Metazoa > Chordata > Aves > Procellariiformes > Oceanodroma > Oceanodroma leucorhoa. The sequence goes on from JASVER010000053.1 coordinate 1,714,253, forward strand.
AGGAAACATGAAAGGTGTACCTTAATGTTGCATGTGGCTAGTGTATAGATCAATTGATCCTACTTCTTTTACTAATAAATTAAGGGGGGKTTGCAGATATTTGCTCCAACATAGGGCATTGGAAATATGGGCACAAATTTCTTCAAGGTAAATTAGAAACAGGCATTCTTACAGGCTGCAAATCTTCTTCTGACATTAAGACTTTGCATTAGATTGGTCCTGAGCTGCACTGTGTACTTACTCAAAATCCTGTAGGTAGGGAAGAGGTGGTGTAAGGTGTACTTTTACTTTAATAAATGTTTAGGACCCTTATTTGGGCACATGAGGGCTTAGAGATTTTTTTTTTTTTTTTTTTTGCTATTTTGGGGACAACTGCGCATTCCTCGCACATGACTGAGTTTGAAATAATGAGGATCAGAGAACTCTGCTTATAGCCTCAGAGCAGTAAATGTTACTGTTCATATGGGAATCTGCATTATGACACACAGTGATGCAGTGGATGCTCCATTCACATCGAGCTTTCTTTAAAAGTTTATGAGCTTGTTCACTGGAAGGAATACTGTCTCCTTAGGGAAAGAAGCACAAATAAATATATTTACATAGTTAAAAGGTTTTGATTTTGCAAAAATTCTGTTCCAGTCTTACGTGAACAAAGATGAAAAATGGACTCTGGCAACAACATCTATATCCACAAGACATTCCATGCAAGTGTTTGTAAAGGTCATGAAACATTTTGTGCCCACAGAACAAGTTGTTCTTTCTGAAATATTACTCTGTGTCTGGACTTGACTGACTGGTGAATAATTAAAAAAGAGAGGGAGTTTGTCTGCYGTGCTTATATAAGGGAAAAATCCTACTCAAACTTTGGTTCGTGTGATGATGACTCTTACGCAAGTATTCTACTTATTAACAAGATCCTGCAAGATATTCCCCCAAAGCTTGGAATGTGATCACGGACCCTCTTGATTCAAAACAACAGGAGGATGATTCCAATACTCAATTTCTAACAAGAGCCTTGTATTGCATTCAGGTGGTGATAAACCCTCTTCACAACCTGTCAGACAGCTATGGCTGAACTATTTGAGCAGTTTTAAGRTAGGAGTGCAAGTCTAGATCCTGATGTGAGAATACCAACCTAAACATTTTGAGGATTTCCTGAAAAAAACCCTAATGTCTGAAGGGATTGTGAGGGCTGAAATACTTTACCCTTGAGATTTTGCACTACAGTTAATCAACAGCATGGATATATCTTCTCTGCTYTTGTGATGATGAGCCTCGACAGGTGAGCCTTCTCTAGACAGAAAAATTTCACTTCTGTATAATGTCTGTCACATTTTGAAGAGCAGTAACTTGATTTTTAAAACAAACATCTGGAAATAGAAATGTAGGTTAGAAGAAATAGAAATATGAGGCAACATCAGTTGTCAGAGGCAACAGTCTTCCCCCAGCAGTCTATTCTGAAAACCCAACATTTCATAGAATCATAGAATCATAGAATCATTAAGGTTGGAAAAGACCTTTAAGATCATCGAGTCCAACCACCAACTCAGCACCCATGCCCACTAAACCATGTCCCGAAGTGCCACATCCACACGTTTTTTGAACACCTCCAGTGATGGTGACTCCACCACTTCCCTGGGCAGCCTGTTCCAATGCCTAACTACCCTTTCGGTGAAGAAATTTTTCCTAATGTCCCATCTAAACTTCCCCTGGCGCAACTTGAGGCCATTTCCTCTCGTCCTATCGCTTGTTACTTGGGAGAAGAGACCAACACCCACCTCGCTACAGCCTCCTTTCAGGTAGTTGTAGAGAGCAATAAGGTCTCCCCTCAGCCTCCTTTTCTCTAGGCTTTTCTCCTTTTCTCTAGCAGCTCCCTCAGCCGCTCCTCATAAGACTTGTGCTCCAGACCCTTCACCAGCCTCGTCGCCCTTCTCTGGACACGCTCCAGCACCTCAATGTCCTTCTTGTAGTGAGGGGCCCAAAACTGAACACAGTATTCGAGGTGCAGCCTCACCAGTGCCGAGTACAGGGGCACGATCACCTCCCTCTGCCTACTGGCCACACTATTCCTGATACAGGCCAGGATGCC
>JASVER010000053.1:1718502-1772532 GCA_030449065.1 Oceanodroma leucorhoa
TGCGTGCATTGGTGTAGATGCACTTGAGCCGGGCTATCGACCTCACCCCCGAGATTGGCACGCCACCCCTAGGCTCATCTCTCTCGAGCGTGGCTGCATCCCCTTCCCCCTTCATACCTAGTTTAAAGCCCTCTCGATGAGCCCCGCCAACTCATGGGCGAGAATTCTTTTCTAATATTGAGTTCACTCCAACAAATAAAATTCCAGATTAGTTTTCTGATCAGGTTGTTGGAGGTAGAGACCACACTAAAGGGATTCATTGATCAATCCAGAATGGCCCACAAACTTAGGGTGAAAGTTCATGCTTCTGCAGCTCAGTGTGGAATATATGGTTTGTAAGATAACTGTGGCACTCTACCAGGGAAAGGGTAAGGGTTAAGATGAGTGTTAGAGGACTAAAGCAAATAATTCTTTCCTGAATCTGGTAAATGCCTAGAAGCAAAGCTGTGATTCCCATGAACCAGTGTTACATACGGAGCTTGAATAGCATCGTAGTCCCTCTGCCAGAGGAAAGTAGAGTTGCAGGTAGGTGACAATTATCAAAAATAAGAGTAAAGGATGTGATTTGTTTGTAAATSCTCAAAGCCTATGAAGACAGAATGAGGTTTAGTATTAGACAGGACTGTGTTAAATGTTTAATTTGCTTATGGTCAGGCAAAGATTAGGGTTGCACAAGACAGGGGTGAAGACTGTTGTTTATTGTTGGACTATCGGATTCAGCAGAGTTAAGACAGGACTGGTATTTCCAGCGGACAGTGTTGTATCTCCATTATGGTGGTTGCTGCTCAAATTAATTCCGTCACAGAAAGAATTTGGGTTAGAAAGAAGGTGCTGGCAAAACAACCAGCTCACATGRTCCCTGTGTGAGTGGTATGGATGGAAATGCCACATCTCATCCTAACTTTGTGCAATGCTTTAGGATGCAGCAATGAACTTGTAGGCTCCTTCTTCCTCTAAGCCTTTCCRTGGGACTGATAATGCTATGTGCACGGGGAAAAGGGAGCCTCATCTTTGATATGATTCCAGTGAAGCAATTGGGCATATCAGGTATAAATTTGGCTATTTAAGTGTCCTAGAAATAATATGCTTTCAGCATACAAAGACAGTAATTTCACTTGTTCTGTTTATGATGTACTAATACTCGGCTATATGTTTGGATCTAGTCATCTTGCACAAAAAATGTTCAGTGCACATTGAAACACATCCAGATTGAATTCAATAACGATTTTATTTACACAACTGTCCAGATGTCTAAGAATGGCTGCTAGAAATCTATTTCCAGAGTTGCAACTCCATCAGACATACTGCATAAAACAAATGCTTCTGTCACAGAAATTTTACTTTAGTACAACTAAAAAGAATGTTTTATGTGTGTATAGGTACTTATGGAGGGATATAGAAGGAAGGTCGCAGGTGGCTGTGGGAATTTGATGCTAGATTACTGAGACAAATTAAGTTTTCACTCGCTTTAAAATGCTAAGGGATTTGGGAATGTCAAGCAAAAGTACTTTGGCCCTTAAAATGATGTGATGCAGCTTATCCACTGCCAGAAAAAGAACCAGTAAAGCACTTCTGAGTAGATGCTGACTGCTGGTGGGGACTTTGGGGAAAAATGCAGTTCATCACTACTCAGCACTTGTCTTCTTGACTTTAGTGAGTAATTAAGTTGCAGTGGCCCTTTTAGTGATCTGAGCTATGCACCAAGAGATTCAAAGCCCAAAATCCAATAGTGTGTGCTCTCCTGTTTCCTGACTAATCCTATAAGATGCAGTGGGTTGAATGGATGATCTAATAAGAGAACATAACTGCAGTCAGCTCACTCTTCTATGGAAATTAATAATGAAAGCCCACTGAAATAAAGAGAAAGAAACTCATTTATGAAGGAATAATAAAATAAAATAGCTAAAGTGAAAAGTTGCCTATTGGAGAATCAGATCTGGTAAGCAATTCTGTTAAGGTATAAACTATACCCACTGTGCTGCGTGCACCTRTGATTGCTGAATTTCTCACGTCTGCTCCCTCTAGTAACCACATTGACAGAAAGTGGCCTGGGAAGGTGGTTTCATGCAGCACATCATTCAGAAATTTTGGATGCACAATCATTTAGAAGTGGAAATACACCTGAGATCTCCTCACTGGCCAAGGAAGTTTGTAAACCAAATTACTACTATATACACACAAGTGAAAACTCTACGTTTATGGAAGGAAAGAAAAGGTAGGCATAGAATTGCAGAAGCTGTTTATTGGGTCAGTTATTAAATTGTTTCTCTGTAGCCCTATTACTGTGAATTGTTTTCACCCTTCTGTGGGGAAAAGCTACACATACTTTGCAAACCATGGAACTGACTGAATACATCTATGCCACTCTGGAAAAATTTGCAGCCAAAAATCTTGTTTTTTCATAAAATTTCCAAAAACCCTTCCCTTTTCTCTGCAGTGAAAACATCCCTTCTCTTCCACCCCAGCACTTTCTCCTTGCTCCAGGACTTAAAATCATCCACGCCTTCTCCAGCTCATCTTCTCTCATACTCTTCTCAGCCCCTCTGAACCCCTAATGYTGTTTGGAGCTGGCTCAAAAACCAAAAAGGGGAATTAAATATGAACTGCAGGTCATTCTTCACTGCAGCTTCTTCACCTGCTTTGGCAGCAGCATGATGGTGCTCCCTAGCAGCTGGCAGTTTACCATGCTGCAGCTCTGCAAGATAAATCAGGAGCCAAGGTTTATCAGCTGTTTTTAAAAAGTTAGGGATTAATTTCCCTGGAAGGAAGTTCAGCTAGTGTTGTAGCACTGTCTGTACCAAACCACCCTAAGGCATTATGAACTTGGCAACTTACTAGTAGCAAATTTAACTTGTGAAATTTTGTGTTGGTGGAGGAGACTGGAAATTTTGCAAGGAAGTTTGCATCTGCAGTCACACATTTCTCTGTGGTGCACTGCAACTTGCATGTCCCCTCCACAAACCTGCAGCTGTCTGCTCCTGTGTCCTCTGTGCACCTGGGCTAAGTGCTCTTGCTCTTCCCAAGGAAAATCAAGCGGTAAATAGATCCCTTTTCTGAGTTGTGAGGAGACCTGGGCAAAACAGCAGAGCCTTCTCTCATATAAAACTCAGTTTAGGCCACATCTTAAGGAGGAACAGTGACAGGATGAAAACGTCTCACCTAACTCTCAGTAAAAATCAATTTGACAAGCCTGTATCAGTTACAGTCATCTATAACAGAGAAACAGACTCCACTGAGTGTGGAGGTGTCACTGAAATATGGCTGATTTCTTATTTTGGGCTTCAAGGCCCTTTGGGCAAGGTCTCTCACTGTTTTTGAGCAGTGTCCAGCACACAGGAACTTTGATTTAAATGTAACAATAAGGTCCCTAACTGTATATAGGTATACTAATGACACTGGGCAGGCACATGATGGTTCATTTGCTGGACCAGAAGACAGTCCTACAGCTCCCATCTTTGAGACAAGACCTCTGCCCTAGGGCTTTGCTCTCCCACCAGCTGGATGAAAACCTGTAACTCTGAATGCCAAGAAGAAAGAGAGAGTCCCTCGTGGCTGCTGGCCGTACTTAGTTGCCTTGTCACCCGTAGGACGTATCCAAAATGGCATCAGATGAGATACAGTTTAGTATGACCATATTCTGTGTGATGAGTCAGTTATAAGACTCCAGTATCTTACGGTTTCATAGCTACAGTGGATCAGTAACAAGTTTATAATGTTTTGACTCCTGATATTATGCACATTCAGATTGTTGAATATCCTGATGACTTATTTTGCTGTTCATTGCCAGAAAATCCACTGTTCAGAAGAAGATTACTATGCTGGAAACAGCAATGTTGGTGTTTCAGGAGGTATATAAATATGGATGCTTCTTATGGGAGGTTTCTTCTGAGCCCTGATTTGTTACTTGCCACCAACGTGGAGCAATTTCTCATCTGGCTTCTGGTTTTGCTATTGTTTTTGGATACAATGGGCTAAACTCATTTGTACTCTAGCTCCAGGGAAGTCAGTGGACGTTCAGTTGGGATTAATTAGGAGCAGTATTTAAACTTCAACAGTCAGAATCAGGGTACTTTGCTATGGGTCATGTTGCTCTGGAGGCTCATTCTTTATCTGCCAGAACAGTCTTTTAGCCAGTTTTTGTCTGGTCCTTAAGGATGCGATTGGAAGGAAGCAAACTGGTTTGTGGTGCAAATGCTCGGTCCTGTAGGAGCGGATCAGGTCACAAGCACCTACTTGCTTTCTATAGGTCATCATGTACCTTGTCATTATCACAGTTTATGCTGGATTTGAACCAACACTATTACACTGAAGGGCTTTTATGTCATGGCCAGAGTCTGCTCTTTCCTTTTACTGAAGGAACTGAGAGATCTTTGGCCTGTGCCAGCTATTGTTCCCACAGACATTAGCATCCATCTTGTAGTGATGTCCCTCTGGGATTTTGTTTCATTTTACTAGAGGTCTTTCCAATTGTATGTTTTTTTCATTGCAGAACAATTAGATTTGTGTATGCAAAGGGCAAAGCTGAGCTTAACTGTCTATTGCATCTGACCTTAAACAGCAAAGGCAGGGCAGCTATGAACACGTTTGGCACAACATTAGTTGCTGTTACCAACACCACTGGATAGAGAGAGAGAGCACACTCCTCTTCTACATCTTTCTTGTGTCCCTGCAAGGGATGGGCACACTCTAGTTCTTAATAAATGTGTTTTCCTTCTTAGTTTATATTAAGATCTATAACATGAATCACAACACAGTCCTGATGCCTGTATTATACTCCTACTGCATACACCTACAGCTATCTCACAACAAACCAGCTTACAAATTACAGCTTCTCTCTGCTACTTTGTGACACTGGTACTGGTATTAGAATGCTAACTTATTAGCAGACTGTTCTCTCTAATCCAGTAACAGCAACAACACTAATAAGTGAACTGCCTGAGGTCTGATTGAAAGCAGTCAAATCTGCTACTGATTTCAGGGAGGGCAGGAGTAGGTAGAGGGTCGATTAATTTCCTTGATAAAATTAATTTCCTTGATAAAATCAACCATGAAAGATTTTCTTTCTTTCAGTTAAACAGTGGGGCTTATGACAGGGACTGTTAAATTATGCTGTTTTCTTGTGTATGCATTGTCACTTCTCTTGATGTTTCCCCAAAGACATCCCATTTTGGGGGAAAACATGTCCAGTCCAGCATCACTGCCTTCCTGTGTGGTGAGGGAAAACAGACATATTGTATCATCAAAAATAGCATTGCCTGACAGACTCTAAAAATATACATCACATGTCACTAGCTATTTTAAATAGCTGGCTAACGGAAGAAAACCTCTCCAACATTTCTCAGTTATGAAGTATTGACACATTAACATTTTACATAAAAGAAACAGCTCCTCATTAGCAGAAACTTATAATGAAGTTGCTAAGCATTTTTAGCCATTTTGAGCAATAGAATAGAAAGATACATTAGACTGCATAGATCCCCTGAGGATACAGGTTTGGGAAATGCCCACAGAGAAATTAAGTGAATCAATACACTAGGTACTCACTCCATCTCCTAGAGAATATTGCCTAGTTATTATATAAGCTCAAAACTTCCGTTAATGACCCATGATCAGACCATAACACTGAGCAAAAATCAGTGCTGTAGGGAAAGGAAAACCATACAAATCATGGGATACAATTCTGTACCCCAGCATCATCCTGAAGCGCTCTCCTCTACTCCAGGGGAGTTATTTAGCATTTGTACTGAAATAAATTCTGAGAACTGTGGCAGCTTTTTAGGGTAGATCTTGATCTCCTCAAACTTGTCTGGATTTTGGAGCTAGTAGGAAGTGCAGCCTCCATAGATATTCCAGCTGGCAGGATGGGGGTAGGGAATTGAGTGTTGCTGATCCTTACTCTATTCACTCTTCAGAGTAGCTGACCAAGCCGTGAAGTATCAAAATGTGCTGCACCTTCCTGTCAACCACTTCAATATTCTTTCCATCTCAACTATTGTCTGACAGTACAGGAATGTCTGCAGCTCACTGTACTGTTATTGGGGGTAACACCTCAATTATTACCTTTTGCTCAACAAGAAAACCCAAGTGCACTTTAGCCCTTGAATGGGATCAGTTTAAGCACATTTGTGCAAGTCAAAATGCTTCCTTTTGAAAACTCTTCCTCTTAAATTTACTGCATTCATTTTCTGCACATCCTTACTTTGCAAGTGGTCATTGTAATTTTTGCTCTGAAGGGTTGGTGACAAGAGGTTACCTGCAGTCCAATATACCTTACACGGCAGAGGTGTATGCCTGTGGGCTCCGAATGCAGTTTGACCATCAGTTCCAGGGATGCTTAGAATATCTGTTAGCGAGGATCTGACATCAGGGGCCTTCTGAGGGTGTCCATCTGATCTTCATTACTCAGAAGACTGAAATGCATTATTAGAACGTGTCACGGAGTAAGAAGAGCTTTCATTCTTTTGAGCTTTCATCAGAGCTTTCATTCTTTTGAGCTTTTAATCTCCCTTAATGCAATCCTAAAATAATACCTGATTTGAGATTAGCATTTTATCTGGATATTCCCTCGTTTTTCTTCTGTTAAAAAAATATCTCTTGCTGACACCATGTTTACCAGCAGACAGGTAACATATGCAGGTGATCTCTGGTCATCTCATGACTGCATAGTATGGAATGGTAGGGTTTTTTCAAGGCTCATAACAATGAGCATCTCTTTTGTAGACACTATAGTCTCCAAAACCCAGGTAGGTCCTGGGTTGTGAATTGGGGAAGTCTTACATTATTGGCGATGCTTTTGACTTGCTGTRAGACCTTGAATAAAAGACAGTCCTTCTACATTGCCTCAGTTTATCTTCCCAGCCACTTCTTCTCTATGTGTCTCTGAAACCTTTGGAACACAGATTGTCCCTTAAAGTAGAAATAAATAAGAAAATCTTCATACATAACTGCTTTGCGGTTGCAAGTAATGACAAGAGGCTGTTGCTTGTTTTCTCACTTTTGGAATTGCTAAGTCTATGGAACTGAAATAAATAGAATTTACTCTGTATACATTACAAAGTATAGGAAAGCCATATGAGTTACATATAGCTCCATCCTGGAATGGTAGTAAGCACACAGGATGCACCTGTGTTGTCATGCCAGTGATTATTGTCAGAGTTTCCTGATCTGGCCGATGTTAGGTGAATTAAAACTAATGTACTAAATAACTTGACTAAACTTTGTTGATTTGCTTTACTAATGAAACAAGTAATACATTTTTCTTAGAGAATGGCTAAGAAAAGGAACTCACTGTTTCAAAAAACGAAGTTCTAGAGTAACTGAAACTTTGTATTGTTGTAGTATTAAGGAAACCATAGTTAGTTTGAGAGAAAATGTCTTGTCTGTGCTTCTTTGTCCCTCTCTCTGTCTCTTGAAAGAGAAGCTTTCCCCGGGAGCCTCAGAATCTGCTCTTGCTTCCTGTTGTTATTATTCAGAGAACATGCATCAGAGTTTTACTGTCAGCACGTAAGGGTTTAATAGTGAACTGCAAAACAGCATAACCAGGTCATGCTCTATTATTGTTTCATGTCTCTATATGTGTTCTCTGGGCAGCCTCAAAAAGTGTTGCTTTTGTGCCAAAGAGATGATGTTCCACTCACTGACGGTATCCTAACTTTACTTTCTATTTGCAGGACTGTGTGATGAATTTAAAGGAGGCTTAAGACTTACTCAGCAGAACTGCCATAAACTATTCCTTTATAGTTGTACTGGAATACTTCTCTATGGGAACCCTCCACTACAGGATAAAAGTATTCTGTAAATACAGTAAAATACAGTATTTCAGAATACCTATTTCCATTTAGAAGGAGAGACATAATGGTTTGGAAAAATGTTACATTTACTCTGGAGTGTACTGTATACAGAGACAATTATCCTGAGGTAGCTATCCCTCTGCCACTCAGTTTCACCAGTTAGGTATGCCCTAGTAGAATAATAATGTGCAATAAGATGCAATCTACTTTAATCAGGACAGATCTAAGGGGACGACACTATCAGTGTGTAAGTTCAGCCAGGAAGAACTAGCGGGTCATTCTCTGATGTCATGTGAGGAGACGGGAGACTTGTTATCTTCTTCACCAGAAATTTGTCTATGAGCTGTACACTGAGTCCTCTTATAGCATCTTTAGGGTTAAAATAAAGTAATGAGGTTTCCTATTTAGATTTCTGTAACACTGAGAATGGGAAATGTTTTCTACACTCAGGTCTGTGTTTTACATATAGGTAAATACCCTTGGTTAGTGGTCAAACAGAAATATAAAAGTAAGAATATTTCAAAGTCATCTTGGGATCTATATTCCAGCCCCCATCTGCATGTTTAAAATGTCTGTATGATGGAGTGGCAGACACCTGTCCATTTTGACAACTGACTACAGACCGTGGGGCAGAGCCCTGGCTTTGTTCTTTATACTCACTTGTGGTTTTTCTTACATTAGTACCTGGCTGTGTTTTTGTTCCTTGAGGAGGTTTTTTCCAGATTCCTTGTTAGAACCTAATTATCTTTTTTGCTTGTAGATGATCATGGCTATCTGTATGGGAGAGGAAAAAGATAATAAATGCAGTATTATCTGAGGAACTGGCAGACTATGGAGACACAAGTGTGGACACATTTTGAGCTCCTGAAAGATAATTGAGGCTTGGGTGATTTCTCAATGGCAAGTTACTTCAGTTTTCTTCCTTTTGTTATCCTAGTTCRAGGAGTTGTGGGGCTCAAAGTGTTGGTGGATGTAAAGTGCTTTAGAAATGGAAAGAGTTGTCTAAGTGCTGCTGCTGTTATTGTTATAGTGGCAACTCCAGACAGAAGGGAGTAAACTCTTCTCTTGCTATGCTGTAGCTGGTAAATAAAATAAAATACAGACTTGTCACCTTTCCGAGTGCTGGAGTTAGGGGTTAGTCATCCTCTGCCCTCAGGTTTCCACAGCAATTTTGTTGTCATGCTTCAGAAGTGAAGGACTTTACGAGGCAGAATACTTCAATAGGCTACCGAAAATAGATGTGTGCAGGTGGCAATGTGTTTGGGTTATGAACTATTTGTGGATAATGAATTAGTCTTTCCCTTAATAATCATCAATTTGTGCAGCATCCAGGAGGGGGAGAAAAAAAAAAGAAGAGAGTGTGGATACCTTCTAATTATTTTGCCATTCTCCAAAAAATGCTTTTGGCAAGATATCAACAGGAATTAATAAACATTAATAAAACTTGAAAGCAACAGCGAAAAGTGTTTGATTCAGAGGCAGTGAGTACTTGCCTGCCGCCATCCTAATTGATGTGCTCTCTCCAAGTGGGGGGGGCTGTACAGAGAGGATGCGGGGGGCTGTACAGAGCCCACTTCGTTGGAAAGCTGTGGGGGGTGGCCCTGGCAGGGAGATGAAAGGCTCGCCTTTCACAATATGCTGTGTAACGCTGACAGAAAATTGCTTCTGTTAGCAGAGCAGCAGGTGTGGGGCTGGAAAGAAGCTCAAAAAACACGTCTGGGAATGTGACTGATGGACRGCACAGTGGAGATGAAAGACCCTGCAACTCCACTCTCTTGGGAAGAGTCACGGAAAAGAAAGCAGAAGATGGATGGCCTGGGAAGGAGAGCTCCAGCCAAGGTAGGAATGTGCTGCCCTCTGGTTTCATGCAGTCATGAGCAGAGTCTAGGATCTCCTGTGTAAACAGCTCATGTTGGTTGTTAGTCAAACTCTGGAATTTTGAGGGTCCTTGGCACCAGGGTTGGAGATGGTCAGCCAAGGTGGGGGCTATATCAGAGAGGTGGCTGCTGTGGTGGATGTGCTCTTCCCCTCTCATGGACAGAGAGCATGTTCCAGCTGATGAGCAAATCCGTGGATGAATCAAGACAGACAGTGGTCTGGGTTGTGGAACAGATGTAGCAAACAATGTTGGAATATTTGCAATCGTACAGACATTGAATTGTTCCTCATCTGATTCTGTGCGACTTGACAGGGCTTTTACAGAAACCTCCATGAGGCAGGTCCTGTTGCCCTTGCAGCTAGGAAGTGTGGACTTTACGGGGCTGTGAGGGAGGCCCACTGGATGCAGTCAAGAATAAAAACTGGACCAAATGGGAGCAGGAGGAGAGATGATGGCTGCAATACCTTCATGCTGCTGTTATCCTTTTCAACTGGTCCCTTTTATTTCTTCCTGGTGATCCGTATTTGTTTCTATCCATAGCTGGGGCAAATACTTCACTTMCTAGCTCCTCTCTGGGAGGAGAATCTCTTGTTCTCCGCACTCAGAAACGGGATTTTTTGTTTAGCCCATCAGCATCTGTGTTGCCAATTCTTCCAATGAGTCTGTCATGTACGGATTTTATAGTTATTACTGTCAGGGTACTGCAAGGGCCAGCTACTCCCTAAGGGACAAGGACCCAAGGGAACTTCCCAGGGCGGGACCTTATCAGCCAGAGCCCGTCCCACCATCCCAGTGAGGAGCAAGGCAGCCCCAGCCCTGGGCATCAGGCACCTCCCTGGGGACTGGGATAGGATGGGATGTGGGCCCAGCTCAGTGGGGCCCATGGCAAGGCAGGGCTGTGGGGCGCTGGAGACTGGCCCTGCTGCACCATGGCTGGGGCAGGGTCTGACGGTCCTGGGGGCCCTGGACAGCGGGCAGGGTGAGGAGAGCCCCGGGGGGGCTGGGCAGAGACAGTCAGGGCTGGTGGTGCCCTCAGGGCCTGGCTGTTACTGTGGATGGCCTCCAAGGAGCTGGAAAGACTTCAGCAGCTGATTTGCATGTGGCTAGAGTGTGGCATATAAGAAATAACAGGCTCTTTCTTAGCTAATGATGACCCTTGAGGGGAGTCTGTGGATAACAGATCATGTAGGCTTCCCTCCAGTAAGCAAGTGCAAATCTTTTGACAGGAGCTGCTGAAACCACTGATTCATCACTGATAAATTTGCTATGGGAAATAAACACTGTGGCTATGAAGGACTCAGTAAATAGGATCAATAGCGTTCAGAGACTACTGTATGCCGTAAGCTACATTTTAGTGGGAAGCCTTCCTGGGGAACACCTTTTTCTGGAGTTAAGCCAATTTGCTGCTGAGGCACAGGAAGGTAATTGTTTTCCTAATCGACTTCAGCAGTGCAGCAGACGTGTAATGAAAGATTGTTAATAAAATGATAAAATATGTCATTAACGATAATGTTGATAGTCCTGAATATTGTTTGGAAAGGAAAATAAACCCAAACCTAAGGTTAGCAAGATAGAGCTGGAAAAGAAGAGTCAGTAGATGGGGGTGAGGAAAGAGACAAAAGAATAAAAAATGGAAGCCCAGATTAAGTGCCAGCAGTAAGATTCACGAAAAGAGGCAGGACACATACAGAGAAGACAAAAAAGGAGCCTAGAAAGGATAAACTAATGAGTTTCTGATTTTTCCATAGRCTTCCTGCATGGAGCGTCAGAACTGCTCTGAGACACGGATGCGCGCATACACCCTTTCCCTTTGGTCATGAATTAGAAACTCAGCTAACGTTTTTGATTTAAGCAAGGTGCTATATAAAAATGCTTTTAGCAGATGGTTGAATGTCTTCTTCACAGGTAGCAGTTCAGGTCCATCAGGGTAGACTCTTGGAAATATTTTGTTAACTTGCAAAAAAAAGAAAAAAGTAAGTTGTTGAAAAGGGGCACACCAGGAGATAATCCTTTCTCATCAAAACTTAGGGATAAATCRTAATGCCCTTGAAGTTCTTCTCGTTACCTTCAGCCTCCATCTCCAGCAACTATGCAGAAAAATATCAGCTCAGCAGTGTTAGCCACAGTACAAAGGAAAGCCTTCCTGTAGGAAATCTAAGGATTCCTCAATCCTTTTATTTATGACGCAAAATGACTGAAACATTGAAGGATCACAGACCCCATTTTTGGAAGCCCTGTTACAGGCTGAAAAAACACATGCACACGCACCAGTCTAAAGAAAGGAGGATGGCAATCATTCTTTCCCTTTTTTTTTTTTTTTTATTTTTTTATTTTTTTTTTATACTTGTGTATGACTTAAAGTCAGTAGGATAAAAGTCAGCACTTTGGGGAAAACATTAAGCAGCCACATGTAAGAACTTTCATGCTGAATCAGATCAATGCTTCATCTTGTTCTAACATCTTATCTTTGCGAATGACAACATTGCCTCAGGGGGTAGGTGATTAATGTAGAATAACCTGTGCATAGGCAAAATTTCTTCCTAATCTTGTCAGATAGGGATTTGCTGTGCTGCATGAAWAGCTGCACTCCTCCTAAACAACTAGACTTTTAAATTGTCACAGATTCTGAAAAGTGCAGTTACAAATATAGTGGGTGGGTTTTTCCAAGCCTTTGTCTTGTCATGGGATTTGTGACTGATCCTCATTAAATTCTACAGAACGCTTGTAATCTGACAGGGCAAGAATCCCCCTGTAAGGGTCACCTTATTTTGGCTTCACTTAGCATATTTTTATTTTCTGCTTGAATGTCCGTCACTCATACCTGTTTAAAACACTTCTCCTGTTGCTAGGAGAGCAGAAACAACAGGAGAGAAAATGGTCATCATCCTGCTTCAATGTTACTAGTTGAAATCATTGCAAAGAACACATTTCATGCATCCTTTTGGGTAAAATGCTTTTAGTGTATATTTTCATCACCCCAAAGGCCTCTCTCACCCTYGCCACTGTGGTAGACCTGCAAGTCTTTCTCTTAGCACCAGCCACAACAGCGGGCAYAGTGGCTCAGGCATCTCTGTTTACATCTGACATCCTCCTCACCCTGTCCTTGCTATAGCTCTCCCTGCCTAAACATGAAGAATACGTTGTGTACACACCTATATTGGGGGTAATTCTGTGCATCTCTTCTGAAAATCCGGGGCTCGTCCCAATATAGATTGCTCACATTGTCTGAAGTATTCACTGGCATAGCTATACACTTCCAGCTGTAAAGCTTATGCTTTTCTTGAATAAAGAGCAGCTGCTTAATAGTAAGTACTTCCCTATGCTCAAAACCAGAAGGTGAGTTGTGACCCTTTGGTTGTTCATGGGAGTTTAGCACACCAGGTGCTGAACTGGGAAGAAGGCGTGATTGGAAGCTATGGATCTTCCGTTGGCTCTGACAYTGGTTTGTTAACAAATCCTTTCAATAAATCAATTATTTCATCTGTGCCACTCTTTGCCCTCTCATGTCCACCTTCTCTATTTGTCTGCTTTGGGACAGATGCTGGCTTCTTATTTTATTCCTGTAAAGCCCCAACACTTTGGAGGGCTTCAGTTTCTGCTGGGATCCCTGGCTGCTACTTGTAACACTAGTATTCAGCAGTTCAGCTCASCAATTTATGCTTTGCAGAAGTGGAGCTGGTGTCCAGGCCAGCTTCTGCAACAATAAAAATTGAACTTCAAGTTTAGCAAAACTAAATCTGATGTTTTAAAAGAGGAGAGAAAATCCATTTTTTAGCAGTCTTGAATTTCTCTTATAATTCCTGTTAATGCATTTATTTATGAGCTCCTGCAGCTGTCCATTCGGCTACTCAATCACTGGAAATCTGCCTTCTCCTACCTGTTCCAGGTCACCAGTAGTCTCTTTAAAGAGTAAGGGGCAAAGAGCAGAAGCAGCCATGTGTAATAATAGCATTGCAGGTGAACATACTGATACCGTTACACAATACAGAAATGAAAACCAGGCTGTGGCTGCTTCTAGGTCAACTATTGAAAGAAGCAGTAAAACAGGTGKTGTTGTGACTAGTCTGTGAATGCTCACAGCCAGACATTAGTGGATTTAGTTCTGATTCTTTAATTGCTTTGCAAGGGTCTTTGATAAAATTATGTACTTCTCCACACTTATCCCCAGCTGCTTTGCAGGGAATCTCAAAGGCTTTCTAGCTTTGCCCGTGAGAGAGAGAAAATAGGCCAGGATGTTCTTCCTTCTTCTCCAGTAGAGAAGCCAACCCTTCTTCTGTTCAGAGTACCACCTTCACGGCCTCTCTTTGCTTGCCCTGGACGTCACAACTGGCTTGCCACAGCAAAGGGTAAGAAGGTGGAAGCAATAGTTTCCATAATCATTATCWCTAAAAAGAAGGCATTACTTAATAGCATGACTGCAAGAGAGTTGCACTAGAGCAACTCTAAATTTTGGCCTAGGAGAGATGCTGCTGATGTTTAAAAAAAAAAATAATAACAGAGTGTAGGAACAAGTCAGACAAGTTAACATTTTTCTGCAGTGAAATACTAAAGAATSTTATCAATAAAACTGGAATTCAGCAGCTACATTAGGAAGTGTCCTTTCTCTATTAAGCAGTATGCAGAACAATAAGGAGTCTTAGCTTTGCACCAGAAGACACTACACTTATGCTTTTCCTGTTTCATGCTTGGAGGATACGAGTTTTCTGTTGTGGCAGTGAAAACCTACTTTTACCTTCAGAGAGTACTACCTCATTATAGAGAACAGGCTTAACTTTGTCTTTAAATGGTGAAGATAAAATATTCAGGGGCTCTGAATGTACTTTTATTGATAAATTCCCATTTGGTACAGTATCTCCCTTTTCATATTTTCATAAAAACAATAAAAATCACCATCTGTAGGATAAAGGGAATATGGGATATTAAATGTCTTCTGTGATATCAGGGCTATAAGTGTTGCCAGGAACCACAGTACCTTATGAAGAAACACCTCTGACCCTGATGGTAGAGATCATTACTGAAACACTGAGATAGTCTCCTGCTGTGTGTGAAACTTCAGCACAAAAGGAGCTGGGTGTTTTTAAGCAAACCATTATTTCTAACAAAACATGCTTTTTCTCTCTGTCAGCCAATTGTTGAGAGAAAGTGACAGACGCTTACTGTTAAACAAGCTTTAGAGTTTTCCATTCCCAGGAAAATAGCATGAGGCTGGCATAATCAATYGCTATTTGACAGAGTGATAGAAATGCACATGCTACGCGACAGCTAAAAATCTRTCAGGAAGCAGCCAGAACGGCAAATGACCGACCACATTTCGGCGACAGCGTGGCCAAAGTGTTGCACAAGCGTAATCTTTACCTTTTCTTAAYTCTTGGATGAACAAAACACAGTTAAACCAAATCTTTATTTCTAGGTGAAATGTCATGTTTCATTCAGAAAAAAGGCTACAATGGACTAATTCTCATCTTGGTTTAGGCTGTGACCTTTCCTCATTCTCTGCTTTGCTCTGGTGGGGGTGAAGGGGTCACAGAAGAAATATTATGGGGTGCCAAAACACAGAAGACGCTGGTAAGAGAAACATGAGACTTGACTGTAAGACTCTAGACTCGAAGTGTTGATATATTAGCATAGCCTTGCCAAATCATCACCGAAGTATATTAGATGAGGCCAACTGTAATTCCTCCCAATTCCACTATTGCTGTAAGGAAAATTTTCTTCAATAATGCAATGCCACTTTAAAACAGTATCTCTCTGTCTAGATGCTGTGCTCTGTCTTCAGTTTTAACTTTTCCATGATCTTTATATAGCTAGTTTACATTTTAACTGTCTTTTAAATTCACCCACATTAAATTCAGATATAACAAAAAAGGTTGCAAACAGCTTCCTTCCATGCACTGTGATCTTGCATCCTCCATCCCTTGTCACCATATGGAAGGCAGTATAGTTATGACACTCTGCCAATGCCCCTTTGCAGTGCTGCCAGATGCCATGACAGCATCCTACGTGTTGGGTAGGTCTTACATTACCAGTTCATTGGCCAGTGAAAGGCCATACTGGTTACTTGTACTGGGCTTGAAAATCCATATAGAGTTAAATGGAGCCAAAGTAGTGATACTGTAGTGACAGAGAAACACAGCCTCTCCTAACTACTTATCTGGTAATGTGAAGATTCATGAAATACGTGGAGTGTGGTACCAGTGGGACTTGCAATAGGGCACTTAACATTGCTTCATTGTGAAATGCATCTCTGTGATATCTAATTAGAATGAAATGAAAGTAGATGCAGCTGAATGTGTTTTGAATATGGTTACAGAACCTATAGAGGAGCTACAGGCTCCCTTCTGTAATGAACTCCCTTGTTTTAAGCAGTGCTAAGTCTGAACATGGCCAYAAGTTCCGCAAGTTGCGTGAAGTGCTTGGTTGTCTGCTTAACCTGATCTCTGCTGAGCTATATGGTTCTTCATAAATAAACCAACAAGTAAAGCCTTCAGGCCAGAACCACACAGGTACTGAAATCAGTAGAACTAAAGACCTAAACTCCCCAGGTGGAAGGACAATTGCCATAAGCTCCACATTTCAGTCCAGTTGCACATTACAGTTGCAGCTGAATTGCATTGCTACAAGACTGGAGATGTTCTCTGGCATCACTGGTGGCCCCTGTCACTGTAGCCACAAGAAATCTCCYGTGACTTTTCTGGGGAGGATGAGGGAGGATTCAATTTTCCTTTGTTAAGTTTTGGGAAGTGGCAAATGTTTTTATTCAGAGGTAGGATTATTTTTATTGTCTTCTCTGTTGATTGACTTGATGTCTCTAAGCAGGGCTGGTCTTGTGAGATTGCACAATAAGGACACATACACTGGAGAAGGGTAACAATACCACCCATGGCAAAATGGCCTGGGGACACCTTAGCAAGCTGGGCAGGCAAAGCTGAAGCTATTTTTTGTATCTCAGAATCTTCAACCCTTACCACTTTTTTTTATTATTTTCCTTTTTTAATAATTTTCTGCAAGACAGGAATCTTTCTTAGAGAAACAAGGATATCTTTGTCTTTTTCCTGTTATTTTACTTGGTGTCACTTCCCAGAGATGTCAGATAGCTCAGCAGGTGGCACTGAGGATAACACAATCTTGCCAAGTCAGTGGCATCAATTTCTCTATCAGTTATTGCTTGTAATTGTCTTGCTTGGGATAACTCTTGTCTCCCGGGAGCTGCTGGGCCCTGCTCAGGCTCCTTGCTGTCATGCCAAGGCATGAGTGACTGTGACGCAGCAGTGGCAGGCAGTAAGAGATGATATCGCTTAGCAGGGCCAAAGGAGCTTTGTTAGAGAGCACAGTGCCTGCCTTCAGGCTAATGTATACCTTCTCCTCTGTCACATTACTCAGTACCCCATCCTACTGACAGCAATGGTGTCAGCTTTATGGCTATTTTGTGTCACAAAGCTGTGCTAAGGGACCCCTGAGTGATTAAGGATTGAAGCCAAGAGAATCCAGTGTAGGGGTTCAGATACTGCCACACATCACAAGATCGCCTAGTTGATTTGTATAACCATTGGGATCCAAAGCTATAGCTGTAGCCCCAGTTGTTGTTGKTTTTTTTTCTTTTTTATAATTCCCGTGTCATTTTAATTTTCTCTAATATGTCTAGTAGCTCCAGTCCTCTAAAGGCAACGATGTGCTGGCAGAGGCTCTTGGGAACTGCTGGTTAAAATTCTGCTGCCAACRTGATGAGAGTTTTAGGATAATTTCCTGGACTGGGAGATCAGCTCCTCTCTGAATACTATCAAAGCTGCCAATGTGTATCTATTGTGCCTATCTATGACACACAAGGACCACAGACAAAACTAAGAATAGCATCACTGCTGACAAGAAGAAAAAACCACCCAGTCTCTGTGCCACCTACTCACGATGACTGTTGTACACAYAGATTCATATCTCTAAATCTCAGGAGAACAAATCTTGCTTTTTTAGGGTAATAATTAAGAATAAATTCATGGAAGGAAGTGCAAAACTGGAGTTGATCCTATATCAGCATAGATCAGAGATGAGTTTTAGGGCAGCATATGTCGCTTTTGATCCTGGAAACACCCTGAAAGAACCCAGTTTTCAGAAGGCAGATGATTTGAACCTCAGCCTTCTTTCACATACCTAAGCTTTAAAACAAMGGGGTCCTACCTCACTAGTTATTGTGGTATTTGGTCTCTAATGCAATTAATTCAGGCCTTTTGCAAGCAACAGTGTCAATGAAGTTCCTAAGCAAAATCTGGCACAAGTCTGGTAGAAAAGTCAGGTGCAAATGTTAGGTGAGCAGACCAATGCTTGCAAAGCCAACAAACACCAACTTATATCAGTTAAAATGCTTTTAAAGCAGGGGAAGAAAAAAAAAAAAACACCAAACACTTTTCCTGATGTGTTTTTGAAGTTCCTGTTTTCTCCCATTTATAACTGGTGGTGGTTGCTGGGCATAAATTGATTAAGCTTTATTGTGGTTACGGTCTCAGGCTGTGTAATTTAGTCATATGGGCAACTGAACAGTACAAGGCACTGTCTCAAATTCTGAGTAAAGTATTCTAAAATTAGCAATAGAATGAGCTTTGTATTCTCATCTTTCATAGCTTTAAGAAATATTGGCTGTGTAATACTCTGCAGGTAAGTAAGGCAGTCATTTGCTCAGCAGTTACACCCATATAGCTTTGGACATTAGCACTTGAGTGTTTGAGAGTGCATTTTGGCTTGGGGGTGTGCACTGACTTGTCTCAGTGCAATAAGGTCTTTGCTGACGTATACAGCTACCAGAAACAAGCATAACAGTTGTAACATGACAATTTAAAAACACAGAACAATCCTCCTCMGGTTAGAAGTGGAGACCTTAAATCTGTAGCCTCTGACATCCTGGCTTGCACTTAAACTTCTCTGTCCTGTTGGGCGACTGTGGTGATTCATTCATGTTCATCAGTTCGTAATCGTCTCATTGAGGCCTACATGAAAAGGTATGAAACTGCTCCTGGTGGTGATAAAGTTCCGATTTTTCTGAAGTTGTAGAAGCTGAGAGGTTTAATCATGCATTTGCATTCTCCTCTTGTGATAACTGCAACGTGTACAGGGCATGGGCTCAAGGTGTCATAGAGCTTTCTTTGTCAGAATTAAAAGGGCTGATGGAGTGATGCTAATTCTTACTACTTTAAATAATTATTTAATTTAAAGATCTACTGGTTTATGTCAGCTTCTTAGCAAAAGCAGGACTTGCACTGTAATGATACTGCCTGTTGGCAAGCAGGAATATCATCCCTCCTCTCTCTTTCCTAAGCCAGCCTCGATCCACTGAAGATATTCTGATGCCACCCACAGGAGGACGCAGGTACTTTCAGAATTCTGTGCTAATTTACAGCAGGTCTCTTGTCTATTAAGGGTGCTTTAGCAATACTAGCAGCAAACTAGCAGGTAATATCAGCAAGCAGAGGAAAGGTTAAGGCATGTAGCTGCGTGGGCACATAACTACAGGGTGACACTCAAGGCCCTTATTTTATCCATGCCTCAGGACGGGAAGTATGATTTGAGTGCTGGAGCATAAGATAGAGAACAGAAATCTCACACTTAGYGTTCATCCGGACTCAGCTAAGTGCAGATGGAGGTTGGATCCTGCTCCTTCCTCTCACAGTCCCCTACTGTAGGTTACCCAAGTGATAGGCTCCAGTCTATAGCGAGACCACAAATAAATTTTGTGAAAATCTTGCCAAAGCCACAGACGTGTGAGGTCTCCCGTGTTCCTGCAGGGCACCCTGGGTTTCTTGCTGTTTTCTAGAGAGCTGAGCTGAACATCCGACATCCTGGTGCGCAAAGAGGCTGTGTCCTGCTTTCAGGAAGCAGATCGAGTKTGCTGTCACAGCTCCCAGCCATGACACAGCACGCAGAGCCTGGGAACCAAGCAGCCTTGCCCAACAGTTACTCTAGGATAGCACAACCTGCCTTTGTGCTAACATACAGATTTCCCCTGGAGGCTTCACCAATATATTTCAGTGCAATATGGTTCTGCTGTTATTAAGCTAAAAGATCTGTGAGATCCAAGTAAAACTAAGGGAAACCTTGGCTTTCTGGAGAACTTGATTAGTTCTGTGGTTAGGCTATTATGTGCTGGGTGCGTAAGGAAAAAAATCACAGCTTTACTTTTACAAAAATAGTAACAGAAGAGGTAAGCAGAAAAGACAAGGGAAATCATACTGTTTATGACAGTAAATTATGACAGTGTAAATCTCRCTGTACTATTAAATTGAATTTATTTCTGTGGATGCATAAATAGAATGACTGATCATTGATTTTAATGCTGTGAACAAATTACTGATCAGCAATATTTTTGTATAATATGCTTAGTAAAATGTTTCTTTTTACTTGCATTTCATTTGCACTGTGAAAAAAAATCAGGTTTACAGTGTATATTTCTAACATGTGCAGCAGTATGAAGTTGAAGTCTCTAATTAGAGAGTCAGGATATTCTGAGAGAAGATTTCAGCTGCACCCCAAGTAGTTGATGTTGTTGTTATTTTTAATGTGGAAGACTTGTGATGAGTGTTCCTGGTTTGGGCTAGCGAATGTGTTTGATTGCTTGCTCTGTGTTTCACACCTCAGAGTGCTCAGGAGCAGTAATCCAGGCTTTGCCAGCTCACCAAACACCTGACATCAAGTTCACAGCATAAGACTGATTTGTTTCTGTTTTGCACTCCTTTCCTTTCCTTGAAAATTTGCATCACTGGAGAAATCTCCCTTTCAAAATGTTTTGTGCATGTATCTTTTTGCCTATTTGGGTGAGGATGGGATGCAACTGCAGCATCTCTCTCTCAGTGCATATGCTCCAGGAGCTCTATCATTGTCAAATCGGTGTGCCTCGGAGAGGTTTATGAATTTATCTTAATCAGATTCTTGTGAGGTAGAGRGGGGAAATTATATTATACAGATGGGGAGCTATGGCACAAAGATGCTGTATCCCACAAACATTTAGGCACATGTCTAACTGACAAGTGCAAATCCAACTCTCTGCGTAATCTGAGGATTTCTGGGAAGCCAGCCAGACTTTTCACAAGAACGCACTTCAGCATCGCCACAGCTGATCAAGAACTGAGTGGCTGCCATGGGTGGGCAAAGTCAAACAGTGAATCCTGATATCCCAAGTCCTTGTGCTGCGTTTTAACTGTAAGAACTATTTTCTGCTTAGTTGGGGCCATCCTATCCCTTCTCCCTGTTAGGACATCTAGAGGGGCATTGCAGAATCAGCGAGAGCCCTGAAGCCAGGAGGAGCAGTGGCCCCTCAGCAACCAACCAAGCCTGCTCGCTCTTGCAGGCCGGCACTGCTGCTTCCCCGGCTTGTGGGCCCTGATGCATTTGCACTGCTTGCCGCATGTGGATGTTACAGCCCGCATTTAACCAAACTGGACATACTGGTCGGACTTAGTTAACCCCGTGCTCACTGCTTCTCATCAGTGCAAGCAAAGCGGAATTCCTCCCCTGGTGATCAGGTTAGCCAAAACGGCCCCAGAGAAGAATTCGGTGCTCCCGGCTGGGAGGGCAGAGATGTGCACAAGAGAGACCCGGAGCACCTCCGGCAGTACCCCTGCCCTAGCCCCACGGCTTGGCCAGCCCGGGCCGCCGCGGCCGCGGGACGTGGGCGAACACAGGCGACCAGGGGCGGGGCGGGGCGGGGGCGCACACCCTCGTACCCCCGCGCTCGGCGGGTGAGGGCGGCTCCGTTCCCGCCGCAGCCCCCAGGGGGCGCTGCCGCGGGTTCGGCGGCTCCGGCACCGCCGGGGCCGGGGCGGCTCCGAGCCGGGGGAGCGCCCGGCGCGTCAAGGCGCGCCCGCCCGCCCGCCTCCTCCCTCCGTCCCCTCCCCTCGGCGGCGGCGGTGGAGCCGCCGGGCTCCTTCGCTCCTCTTCACATGGGGCTCGCCCTGCCGGAGGGACAGCGSTCCTGCCCTCCCGCCAGCCGCTGAGAGGGACCCGGCGCGGGCGAAGGGGGCTCCCCGCCGCCGGCAGGCAGGTAGGGGCGGGCGGCGCCCCTGAGGGGAAGTTGGGCAGCGGGCGTGTGCGGCGGGACGGGCGCGTGGGGCTTTGCCGCCCCGGCCGTTGGCGTCGGTTACGGCGCGAGGCTTCACCCGGGCGCCGCGGCCGTTGGTGGCGGGCGCGGAGCGGGGCGCACGTGGAGCGGGCGCTTCGCAGCCCGCCCTCCTCCCTCCCTCCCTCGGCGCCGCCGCTCCGCCCGGGTCTTCCCCCCGCGGTTTCGGCGTGGTCGCGGGCACCGCCGCGGGGAAGGAGCTGCCCCCCGCCGCTCGCTTGTGGACGCATCGCGGGTGGCTTCTCTTCCCGCCAGCGCCCGGGGTTGGCAGCTCCCCGGCTGCCGCGGGGAGCGGCGCAACTTCAGGGAGGAACYCGAGCGGGGACGGTTGTCTTCTCCGCTTACCCTAAGGTGATGTAGTTTGCTTAAAGAGCCGTGAATCTCCCACCGCCCGTGCCATCTTTTCTTTTAGCTGTCCTACAAAGGTCGCAGCCGGAGAACAGGTCCGTTATTTGTGAAACTAGTTTTTGTCAGTTTGGGGTTGTGGGGTTGGTTTTTTTTGTACAATACCAGAGATAGCCTGCTGATGAAATTAATTTCTGCGGTSGTAGATTAAACACAGGACAAATTCCTTATGCCGTTAAAGCGAGAGTTACGGGCTTGCCGAGTTCATATCATCTGATGTTCTCATAGCTCAAAATAAACCTTTTCATTAAAAGGGAGAAAACCACATCCAGTTCTTGCAGCTTTTGATTGATTAGAGCTCCCTYGTGGAAATCAGCAGGGAGTTTTGCCTGATTAAGACCTGTAAAATTGTCCTGAGGTTTGTTACACAACTGGCTGTAGATGTGCAGTACAGGCTCAGTTAGATAACTTTGCATCTGGGTCTTGTTTTCACTGGTCCAGCTGAAGTACTTTCAAGTCAAATTAGTTTCGGTGCTCCACTTTAAGGAGTCAGCCCTCTCCACTTGACATGTCCAAGGGAGCAGGAGGACTGTTTTACCTGCCTTAAAGATGAGTAAACCTGTTGGTTAAAGAGAGAAATGGGTGACACCCATTGGAGATAGTGATTGAAATTTAGAAATGCTCCATGTGGTTTGATGGCAGTGCCAGGTAAAGTCAACTGTTTTCATCCTGAACGCRTTTTATTCCTTATTGCTTGTGTTGCAGTTGAGCCTCAGAAGCCCTTGTTAAGAACCAGGGACCCAGCTGTAATAAAAGATGTACAAGCATGCATGTAATCATAGTCTTCCCACTAAAGAGCATGCTTTCTAGTGTGATTATGCAGAAATGTTACAGAAAACAGAGCATTGCTCCCGGAAAAGCTTGCAGGTTGCAATTTCCACACATGTGAGCTGGCTATTCAGTTATTGCCATTCTTTTTTCCTGTGTTCCTAAAATACCTGACAGTAAGCAGATTATGGATTCTAGTCAGTTGTTTGTGGAACTTTTCTTGCTGTTGCAACTGCAAATGTTGCTGTTAAAGCGCTGTTTTTAAAGTATGAAAGTAAGTAAAATAAAATGGAAACGTTCTTGCACTTCAGTAGTAGCAATATAGGACCAGACTTGGGGGGTGGAACAAACGAAACCCAACGCTTTTTCTTTGTGCTGTAACTACTTTCAGATGAGAAAACTCCTCTGGGATGGCATTTCTCAAGTTCGTTCTTGGGTCCTTGGAATTTCAGATGGCAAAAGTCTGATCGGTTTAGCCCTTCGAGTGAGAAAAAGGTGCAGTATTATGGTCCGTGGAGTTCAAATGCACGCTACTGGAAAGTTTCAAATAGCCTTAAAACAATCGTTAGTGGGACAGGTGTATTTGCTATGTTTGGGGCAATTGGATTTGGTTAYAAAAGATGGGGTATTGTTTCTGAAGTAGGGTATACCAGTGTAACTCTGTTAGCTCTGGTACTTCAGTGCTGGTGTTCCCAAACTGAGACCGCGATCCAGTACGAATACATGCACGTAAATTCAGTGTCTGTAGATAGATGTGTTGGTATTGCCAACCTCATGGCCACACTAGAGGCTTGGATACCTGATACCCTTAAGGATAAGTCTATGGAAAAACTCAGGCATGTGCTTAACAGCTTTCCTGGGCTAGGATGATAGAAAACAATTTGTTTATCACTAAAAGTATTCAGGTAACCTGTTAATAACATTCAAAAAGATATTCTTAATATGCATGTGAAGAGCATTATTAGTTTGTGTAGCTGGGCTATCATGCCTAACTGTCCATTTCCTAATCTTTGGGGAGAGATCTTTCTAAAATAGGGTGCTTRAATGTACCCCAGTATAAAATACTGAAGTGAGGTGAATTATGGTGAACTAATTCTATGCATAAGATTGGACGTTTGTACCTTGGACAGAAAAACTATCTTAGCAGCATGCCAAAGCTTGGAGCACTCCRTACGTAGAAAAGCTAATGGAGTGCGCATTGTGGTGTTATGTGTTCAGTGCTGTTTTASAGGAGGCATTTATATGGCGGCTATCACTGGTATATCGCAATTGCTGATTTGTCTTCATAGAGGTGGGATAGGAAAGTATCATGGTTGTGGAGAGACTAAGTGCCTTGCCGAGTTGTTCGGGAAGTCTGAAAGAGCAAGAAGTTGAAGCCAGGTGGAAGAAGCTCTAGACTGGCAATCCTACCTGGATTGCTTGCCTTGTTTGCTATAGATTATGTTTGAATTATGCTATAAAATAAAGATATTTCTAGTTATTGCATCTAATGGTTGGCTGACAATGTTCAAAGTTTAAAAAGTGTTTTTCTATTATATAGCTTTCTATGTCCTTGCATGCACCTAGTATTTGGTAGRCATTGGTATTTTATTATACTGTCATAGCTTCCCTTTTCCTAGGTTTGTTGTTTTAATATTTTAAAATCATCTAGTAGACTCCATGCAAAAACAACACTCTGTTAATGGATTGTTAGGGTGGGGAATTTGAATGTGAGATAGCCAGCGGTCAGCATTATAGTTCCCAATGCAACCATTAGTCAGCAACACTTCACATAAATATCCAAACTAAAATTTAATATCATCTGCTGCAGTGTACTTCATCAGAAAGGTACTTTAAGCAAGCAGGAAGTTCTAACTTGAAGACGAAGAATGCATGCCTACAAAGAGCTGTGCTGAGGTTGCTGTGCAAATGGTAACTTTGGGGTTTTAGCATTTGTGACTCAAACTTGAAATCCATTTTTGCTCTTAAAAACTGCAACCTGCAATTTTAAAGAGTGGCTAAATAGTTTTAGTTTTTTACAGGATGTCTGACAGCAAAACCTCAGTGTAGCAAGACATGCTGCTCTGAGGAGCRCTGCTTTTGTCTGCAGTTGGAACTGAAGTGTCCTTTGCTGGTTCAGTTTCATGCACCACTGATGCTGTTGGCAGTGAGAGGCACTTAACTCTCTGTAAACTCAAATTTGAGTAGCTGAAGACCCTCATGTTGTCTCCTGCTAATCAGCCAATTGTAGTTTCTGTGTTTACTGCAAATTAACAAAAAGAAGTTGYGTTAATTTGCTTCTGCTTGCCCTTTTGTGCTGCAAACACTACACATCTGTGAAGTTGCCTTCTAGCTCTGGTTTAGGAACATATTGTTCTTCAAGGTGGTGTGCATGTCCTTAAACAGTCCTGATTCTCAAAGAAAGGTAAGTTTGAAAGTGGCATTTGTGCCCTAGAAAAAGCTACACA
This sequence comes from Oceanodroma leucorhoa, assembly GCA_030449065.1. Lineage (NCBI taxonomy): Eukaryota > Metazoa > Chordata > Aves > Procellariiformes > Oceanodroma > Oceanodroma leucorhoa. The sequence goes on from JASVER010000053.1 coordinate 1,743,886, forward strand.
GAGATAAGGGGAGCTATGTGCATGCTTAAAAACTAACACATGCCCAAGTGTTTTGGTGAATAAGCGTGAATGCTTTGCTGAATCACAGCTGTGAGCGTGCAGAAATACTATACCTACAAAGTCTGCTACAGCTGAGTACAGTACTTGTAATGTATTTCAGTGTAGGTGTTTGGAGACCATCCGAACTGCAAAAATGAATTAGAAGAGGGATTGTACATGCTATCAGGCAAGAATGGAAATGTAACTTTGCAMGGGGCTTAATTCTGGCTTTGCTGGGAAATCTTACCAGGAGTTCTCCCTTTCTCCCAGATAATCAAATAGCGGGTGAAAACTGATGCAGTAAATGGCCCAATTCCCATTTATTTCCTTAAGAAAACGACTGTACAAAGGGTGCGTCCAAGTAAACTGCCTTGGGAGTTCCACCAGTGGCCTGCAGAAATGATGGGATTTGCCCGATATTAACATTTTCGTGGCAACCTRTGACACTGATTTGATAAGCAGGACTAGCGCTAAATACGGCAGCYCGCGGGGATGCGCAGTCCCGGTACCGACCCCCCCCCGCCCGCCGGCCTCTTCATTTGATTAATCTGCCCGAGACCTCCGAGGGCGGCGGGGACGCTGCTGGCCGCACGCCGCGGGAAGGGAGCGGGGCTGGGCTGTCGCGGCCGGCCCGGCGCCGCGCAGCGGGGCATCGGCGGGGCGGGCGGGCTGCCTGCCCCCTTCCCCGCCGGGAGCGGGGCGGAGCCGCCAGGGGGCGCCGCAGGACCGGCGGAGCGCGGCGGCGGGTGTGCCGGGCGAGGGCGCGCCCGGCCTCCCCCTCTCCCCCTGGCGATCCCGGCTGGTTTGCGGGGCGGGGAGATTAACCGCAGTTTGTCCCATCCGTTCCTCGGGTAAACTACATCACCTGCCTGGGCGCTCTCCTGTTCGCAGGGACGGGCTGCGTTACGTTGGTCTTGGCTTACTGACAATAGCGAGGTAAAGTCGGCCGCAATCTGGCCACTCTAAGTGCAGTCAGTGTAGGTGGTCTGCACGGAGGTGTAAACGAAATCAAAATGATCCATTTCGAAGTTGTGTTCAGATAAACTTTGCAGTGCATCCCAGTGCAAAGCAGCCTGGTGTTGCAGGGCTCTGGGGAGGGGGTGGCCGAGTGCCCTGTCTGGKTCCCGTGCTGGGGAGTGAGCCCTCTGCATTGGTGGGCGAGCTGCTGGAAGAGGGGTGTGGGACAAGGAAAATGCTGCTTCAGCATCTGTGTGTGTCTCGCCACCAACAAGGTCTCTCTCTAGGTTAGAGGACACAGCAAAGTCCTTTTATTGTGGGCCTGGTTATGTATAGGAGCTTGTCTGGCCAGGAGGAGTTTCCTCTCCTGACTGGTGTCCATCCCTTAGCTTGTCCACCCCCCTCCCTGACATCATACCACTAGGCTTTCCTACATTCCCAGCCCAGGCCCTCCAAAGTTGGAAGTGAAATGGCTGCTAGCTTCTTTGGTAGGCTGATTGAAAGGAGTGCAAGAAGCACCTCAGGATGGGGTGCTAAGAGGATCCTTGGCCAGACCGACTGTGGCTAGAGCTGTGATTCCYGGCTGCAGCTACCCATGTGACTTTGATTCCTCACTTATTTTCAATAGATGCRTGATTGACACGGGGAGTATCTACAGCATTTAATTTGCTAATGAGTGTCATTCATGGATCAGCAAAGTCTATAAGTGGCTGTTATGGAGAATTGGGGTAGTACGGAATAACATTCCCTTTAGCTGAACAGTGGACAAATGGAAAGCAGATGTGCCCTAGGCAAGAAAAGTTTTCTTGGTGGGAAGGATTGTAAGCTATGGAACTGCTCTGGCATGATACCTGTGCACTTAATCCATGCTTTCCTAATCTACTGCCTGCTGTAATTTGCTCCAGTAAATTATTTACTGTGAATTGATCACTTAATGTTACGTGCGCTGCCAGTCGTCAGGCAGCAAGACAGACATTCACTGTACATCTGGAGAGGGCAAGACACCCTTCTCACAGGTGGCAAAAGCCAATCATTTGGCTATGGGGTGCAGCTTGGACATGGGTGGTATTTGGAATTAATTTCTAACTCTTTTTTTATTGTCTGTTTACTTCAGGGAGTTTCTCCTCTTGCATTATGTTGTCCAGCGCCTTCAGGCAAGATCATTGTCTTTAGTAATGCTTGTCACTGTGGCTCAGCATAATGTGAATGACTAGGATTGTTAATACATTAGTTGCTATCTAGAAGGATTCTGTCAATAAGCAACTGGATATTCTGATACACGTAGAATTGGTTGGATTGTTGAATTAAAAAATACCTTGTAAAATATCTGCAGTAAGAGAATATCTATGCAGTTACATGAAGGCTGTGACTGGCACTTTGATGTCAATGCCAGTAAAATCGTTGGAAATGTGGACAAATGAATAACCTACTGCTAACAGTGTGCTAAGTAGTGTAGGCAGCTGTTTCGTATTTGGCTTTATGCTAACTGCTGCCACTGTTACCATTGCATTTGTGAGTTGATGGAGTTGCACATCATTTGTATACTCCTGGTGCAAATGTTGCCTTGGTACATCATGTGTTGGTCACAGATATAAGCAGATGCTTTTACTTGGCTATTAATTTATGGTGAAAGTTTTATGGGATCACTAGGGTTCACTGAGAAAGATTGMAAATGACTTGGAGATCTTGCCAGACATTTGGCCAGATAGGCTCAGCTTTGCATAGTGATCAAAGAAATGAGGGGAAAAAAAATCTATGAAATTATTTGTATGGAACTAGTGTATAAATGAAGGAGAGGAGAAGAGTAAGGAAAGGGGAAATAGAAAATTGGACTAGCCTGTCTGTCATAGTGGTTTAAGTAGGATCCAGTTCCCTGTGAGGGATTGCAGGCAGCTTGTAAACTGCCTGATTATATTCTTTTTCATAGAATCATAGAATAGTTTGGGTTGGAAGGGACCTTTAAAGGTCATCTAGTCAAAMCCCCCTGCCATGGGCAGRGACACCTTCAACTAGATCAGGTTGCTCAGAGCCCCGTCCAACCTGACCTTGAATGTTTCCAGGGATGGGGCATCTACCACCTCTCTGGGCAACCTGTGCCAATGTTTCATCACCTTCATCATAAAAAAAAAAAAAAATCTTCCTTATATCTAGCCTAAATCTACCCTCTTTTAGTTTAAAACCATTCCCCCTTGTCCTGTCRCAACAGGCCCTGCTAAGAACTTTGTCCCCATCTTTCTTATAAGCCCTCATTAAGTACTGATAGGCCGCAATAAGGTCTCCCCGAAGCCTTCTCTTCTCCAGGCTGAACAACCCCAACTCTCTCAGCCTTTCTTCATAGGAGAGGGCGTTCCATCCCCCTGATCATTTTCGTGGCCCTCCTCTGGACCCGCTCCAACAGGTCCATGTCTTTCCTGTGCTGAGGACCCCAGAGCTGGACACAGCACTGCAGGTGGGGTCTCACCAGGGCAGAGTAGAGGGGCAGAATCACCTCCCTCGACCTGCTGGCCACGCTGCTTTTGGTGCAGCCCAGGGTATGGTTGGCCTTCTGGGCTGGAAGCACACATTGTCRGCTMATGTCCAGCTTTTCATCCACCAGAACTTGCAGAAAGGCTTTCAGTCTTAAGCTTGTGTTAATGGTCTGGGCTGAGGCTTCAGCTTCACTTGTGTGGAAGAAATGGAAGAAGGTTTGCTGTGCTACAGCTTGGGTTTTGGTTATTTTGCAGATGTATAAAATACAATGTCAGCTCCTGTGTGTCGGGGCTGACAGTACGTGTGGGAGATGGCCATAGGCAAGCATAGAAAAAGCAAGCAGAAACTTTTAAGACACGTGTAATTTTCTCTGAATTTAGGAAAAGCCCTTGTGTGTTTTCATCTAGATTAAATGCTGCTTGAGTAAGTTTAATTTTAATTTTGCTTCTTATTGTGACACAAGTAGCCATGCTAACTTTGATAGATTCCTGTCGTGGTTTAACCCCAGCCAGCAACTAAACACCACGCAGCCGCTCGCTCACCCCTCCTGCCCTGCGGTAGGATGGGGGAGAGAATCATGAGGGCACACGAAGGAAAACCTGTAAAAACAGTTTAATARTGGAAATAAAACAAAGTAGAACAGTAATAACAATAATAACAACAACAATAACAGAATATACAAAGCAGGCGATGCACAATGCAACTGCTCACCCAGCGTGCCTCCCGACCAGACTCTCGCATCCCGAACACAAGAGCCTCCCCCCCATTCTTATACTGCGCATGATGTCACATGGTATAGAATACCCCATTGGCCAGCTGGGTCAACCGCCCCAGCTATGCTCCCCCCCCCCAGCTCCCCCTGCACCTGGCAGAGCATGGGAGGCTGAAAAGTCCTCGGTGCAAGCACCACCCAGCAACAACCAAAGCATCACTGGGCCATCAAYGTTTGTTTCGTTACCAAACCCAAAATATGGCACCCCCTCCAGCTACTGGGAAGAGAGTTAACCCTGTCCCAGCCGGAACCAGGACAACTCCAAATAAATATTTATGTCAATTCTGATTTGATGTCATGAAAGCTCACTTGCAACTTATAGGAAAAATAGCACTAATAGAGTATTCAGAATTGGGGAAGCTAGTGAACTATATTTGAAAGTTGCTTTTTCTTCACAAGCTCAGATACCTTGTGTGTGTCTCTGCTGAAGGGCTAGGAGATGAAGCTTCAATATAAATGTTTGTCATATGCATTTGTAACTGCAGTTTAAAATGTCAGATGCAGCTTATAATTAGAAACAAGAGGCTAAMACCTCATCTTTCTGAACATAGATTTGTAATGAATGACTGATTTAGAACAAAGTATACACAAAAAGGCATAGAAAAATGTTTAAAYAAATGTTTTTATGCGATTATTCCTTAGTATTGAATTAAATATTGTCTCACTTCTGTAATTATAAGTGCCAAGTATGATATGGAAGTGACTGATTATACAAGAAAAATATTTTTTTGTGTGGAATTTTATTAATCTCATTTATAGATGGACTRTGTTCAACTATGGTATCTCTCTCAAGGAAGAGATACCACAAGATAGACCTGAATAAGCTGATGCAATGCTCCCCCATTAACTCAAAACAGTTTGAAAAAATAAGTATAACTGCAACATTGAACAAAATTGATTGCAAGGAGAATTTTGTTGGAGAAGTAGTCTTTAGATGATTAATTCTTAAATGTCTTCCATGGTAAGGAAGATGGTATTCCAGTTTTTGCACACGAAGATAAAATGTCTRGTTCGTAGGGACTTGTTATGAGCAAAGACTTTCTTATTTCATCAGTGCATTTGTAACAGTAGAATTTTAAGAACTAGTCAGTGTAGTTGGTCAGCAGCATAGATCCTGTTAGATAGATCCAGATCCTGCTAACCACCCCCATGGGGAAAAGCTAATGCAGTTAGCTGTAATGCTCTCTCTTGGTCACCTCGTTCATCCTTTACTGTGCACAGAGACTATAAAAGCAAGATATACGTAACCTTAAATTAGTTAGTTATTGGCGGAGATGTGTGGTAGATAACTAGGATTAGTGAGCAACTAGGCAAAACATTGACATACCACCTCCGGGTAAGACACCTAGTTCACAGAATCACAGAATAGCTGAGGTTGGAAGGGACCTCTGGAGGTCATTTGGTCCAATCCCCTTGCTCAAGCAAGGCCACCTAGAGCCAGTTGCCCAGGACTGTGTCTAGATGGTCCCTGAATATCTCCAAGGAGGGAAACTCCACAACTTCCCTGGGCAAYCTGTGCCAGTGCTCGGCCACCCTCACAGTGAGAAAGTGTTTCGTGATGTTCAGGGGGAACCTCTTGTGTTTCAGTTGGTGGCCATTGCTTCTGGTCCTGTCACTGGGCACCTGGAAAGAGCCTGGCTCTATCCTTTTTGCACCCTCCCTTCAGGTATTTGTATACATTGATAAGATCCCCCCTGAGCCTTCTCTTCTCTAGRCTGAACAGTCCCAGCTCTCTCAGCCTTTCCTTTTATGTGAGGTGCTCCAGTCCCTTCATCATCCTTGTGGCCCTTTGCTGGACTCTCTCCAGTATGTCCATGTTGCTCTTTTACTGAGGAGCCCAGAACTGGACACAGTACTCCGGGTGTGGCCTCACCCATCCTGGCACCATTGCTGGCCTGGCAGTCATCAGTATTGGGGAAGGCTGACTTCTATTACTTCTTGGATGGACTGATTGCTGAATTGCTATATTCTGACTCCGTGGTTTTTTTCCTCTATAGGTTTTCATAGCTTTTCCTGTGTTTTTGTTCTTTATTGAGTCCTTGAACTGTTAACAGCTGATGTTTCAAGGATCTTATGTCTAGCTGCAAATTTACCGTTCTTATCTATCATGGCTCCAGTCTAAGTATTGTCACACAGCTTCCTTGCAAGCTGGTGGTTTCCTGAGAAGTTTCATCCAAGGTTACGCAGTTCTGCTGTGTCAAAACTAGGTATTCGATCACAGACAGCTGAACCCCTAGGAGAAGGATTCACACAAAGCTGAGGTGTGAAATCGGTATGAGCTATGCTGTGCCRATTCCCCTAGGACACACAGTGAATAGTGGCTGCAAGGTTATTTGAACTACTTTCAAAATAACTGGATGCCTGCAGGAGAAGCCTTGTAACTTAAGCCTTCTCTGCGCTGGACTTTTACCCGTCAGTGTGTTTTTGTATGTATTTCTGACACTAATGTGGTTTATAATTGGCTCTTTGCCTGGTCTTAGACAGTGACAAGTGGTGCTGATATGGATTGCCTATGGTAAGAAAAACTTCTTTTTAAAAAAAAAAATAGCACAAAAACCATTGAAAGAAACAGAGGGAGCTGAAGCTTAAGGCATTGACAAGAGTTGTAAAGGCACGACCGACTGAGGGTGAGAACAATGCACTGGTCTGCTGCGTTATATGCTATTTGATAGTTAGGAAAGGGTGGTACAGTAGGTAAAATTAGAGAGAAGCAAAAATAAGAACAGGTTTTATGAAGAGAGGAGAAGATACTTTTGGTATTTCCTGAGGGGTAGAAGGATCAGAAATTACAAGTGGCTTTTAATATAGAAACAGTCGGTAAAGTTCTGACTCTTGTGAAATGCAAAGCAAAACTTACATTGCCTTCACTGGTGCTGGAATTATGCCCGTCTTGAATGTCAGGAAAGAAAGAGAATATCAGGAAAGAAACTTAATTTCTTTTTTTTTCTTTTTTTTCTGTATTTTTAAGTTTACAGACTTGGAACATTTGTTATCTGCAATGGAAAATCAGGTCAAACRCTGGGAAAAAATTTCTCACTGGAACAGTAGTGTAACTGGAAAAAATTTCTGAAGGAAGTGAAATTTCAATCATCTGGAAGTTTTAAGAACAAAGAGTGGCTACCATGAGTTTTTGAGATACAGTTAATTCAGTTTTGTGGGCAATTGATATTTCAGCCACACCTTTGTGATTTTATAAAATTTTCCAGGAAGTAGATTTTCAAATATGTTTGATCCTTTCTACACAGGAGGCAAAGCTTTCGTAAATTGTTGAYCTCTATGTGGCACATCAAGGAAGCCAGCATGCTTCTGACATAAAATCACAAGAGTTAACAAGTTATGAAAACAGTGTGGTTTGTTTGGTGATTTTTTTTTTTTTTCTTGAACGAAGATTTCTGATAGTGTGCTGCAGGTAATGGTACTAATTTGGGAACTGGCTATTTATTAATGCTCTTTGATCTTTTTGATGTTGCAGTTTAGAGTTTATTTATTTATTTATTTAGGCAACCAGAAGTGGCCTCTATGACTTGCTGTTATGTGCAAGTATTGATCTGACATCTTTGAAAAGTGCCACCCCTCTTGTGCTGCTCAAGGTATGAAAAGTGTGATTGAGTGACTTCCTGCTACTTCTTGTGAATAGGGACAGAGGCTGTGGTATCTTCATCTAAGAGATGCCACTTACAGCTTCAGACATTGYGGAATAAGCATTCCTCAGGTGTTACCAAAGTGGCTGGCACATCAGTCATCTTCTAACTACTTCTGCAGTAAAATGTGAGTAATTGGATTGTTAAGGATTATTTTACGCACTGGAGTGGTGGTGTTTGTGTGTGGTGTGGGGGTTTTTTTGTTTGGTGTGTGGTGTGTTGTGTGGTTTGTTGTGGGTTTTTTTGTGAAGTATTCAGTTTGAGAGCAATTAAATTGCAGTAGTCTTTACAGGACAATTTCTGCTAGTTTTGTTTTTGGAAACAGTCAACTGAATGGATGACAAGACTGTGTACTTTCTGAAATACTCATTTTTATCATAATGTGATGCAGAGGAAGGCCTTTCTTCCATCCGTCTGTGATCTTTACTTCCTGCTGTAGCAAAACAACAACTTGCAATGGTTCTTGCATTCTGTTGAAATTTCTAAYAGCAGTGTTCTTTCCAAGTGTTCACTTACTTATGGGTTGAATTTGCTGCCAAAGGAGATGGATTTGCCTTGTTTGTTTGTTTAAAAAAAAATTCAAGAATATCAGAGACCAGTTTCTTCCGAGTTCAGTAAAAACTTTTTTGTGGCAACATCCTTGAAACTTTTTGGAAACTTTACTGCTCAGAGGGGTATATTTGAAGGTTTGCAGTGATTCTCAGGAGGGTTGACTAGAGGAGTTTTACAAAGTTAGCTATTTTAGTCTGCAGTGGAAATGGCTTTGGTTTAAACCAAAGTTTAACTGGTGTTCACAGAAAGTAGTTTCACAGTGAAGATGCTTGTTTCCTGCCTTAAACAAATCTTTAATTTCTGCACCTTGCTACTTGTGATATCAATGTATTGGTTTCCTTTCCTGTCCTATTAAGCTATATTTGGCTTTCTTTTACTGAAATAAATCTGGTCCTGACAGTTTTCTTACATAAATACTACCTACATAGTATTAAGAAAGTCTAAACCTGGTCTGTCCTGAGTAAGTATAAGATGAAGCATGACTTYTACAAGTGATGATGATGAAGCCAAATGGGTTCTCTAGGCATTTAGGATCATATTTAGCAAAAAGCAGATTTTTACACGACTTGAATTTTATTACCTTCTTAGATATAATGCATTTCACTGTGGGCAAATAGTTACTGTATAATCACTCTCTTTAGTGAGTATCTGGATTTAATTTACTTATTTGCACTTATGTCTTGGTAGCATTTTATTGTGGAAGTAGTTATGTTTAACAACCCATTTAGCAGGTGAATAATTCTTTCATGCTGTTGTATCCATTTCCCAGTGACCATCCATGACTTGTCAGATACTAACTTTTTCAAAGGGTGCAGTTTTATATCTGTGACCAGAGGCTAAATTGGAGTTGAATGAAATAGCAAAGAGAGACTGTTGAGGGTTTGATCAATTTGAAATGGTCCATTTCTCCTGCAGCTTGAGAGAATCAGGGAAGATGGATGCAGCAAGTGACTTGCAATGTAGCTGATCTCCTTAACTTCACTGACAAAATATGAGCTGCACTCAAGCAATGTTCACAAATTACCGCCGTGTAGGTTGCCAGCAGAATGCACGAGATCTGCAAAAGTGGCAGTGCCCAGTGGTTTCTGAAAGGTACGGGAAAATGAAGGGGAGAGTAGCCCTGACATTTTTCATGCAGCTTGCCAAGAAACTTCAGTTGAACATAATCTCTTATTGATTGTGGTTTCCTTKGCTTAGTGATGATATMAGTTAGACCACAAATTCAGCTTCTCTAAACTGATTCTGGTGTGACCTATCCCTGRCTCTGATAGCAAAGTACTTTTGTAGYGTGGATTTTGTGCTGTGGGKTTTTTTKTGTTTTTTTTTGTTTTTAAACTGAGTATGGATACCGTAAGCATATGGAAACCACCCAGTGGAATTGCACTTGGAAAATAAGATAGAAGTTCAAGTCACTCATGTGTTGAAGTAGAGGAAAAATTAGTCTGCAGCTAAAAGCTTATGAGTAAGTGACGGATTGGTGTTAAATGTTCTTAATAGCCGTGTGTTGGGAGGAAAACACAGGAGCTGACCTCTGCGGAAAAGGTAATGCATTAGCTGTCAGTATAAAATGTCTTGTGAGCCTTGTAAAGAGCAAGGTAGCTACACTTGGTTTGTTTAGTTYGTTATCCGCCACAGAGAGTGGGTTGCCAGGATGCCTGCTGCAGAGTGACCCATGAGCMGCAGAAACTTTGGAGCAGAGGGGCTGAAAGGGTCGGTAGGGGTGGAGATGGATGGAGCTGCTGAGCTCTTTTGCAGGAAGTCCTGCCTGAATTGTCTCAATGCCTACTTGCTTGTACATTTGGGCTTATACAGAAGGTGAGYGTCTGAAAGGGCCCCTTGTGGCAGCTCACACAGTGAAACCCCTTGTGTTACCAAGGTGTGATTCATGAGAGCTCTTGCAATCCCTTTCCTGTTGAATGATCTCTGGGGTTTGTCTTAAAGTGTCTTGGGTAAATGTCTTGAAGCTATATGAGGATGCTGGTGTGAGGCTCTTAGGACTAGGAAGGCTGGCCATACCCATTTTAAATAGTTTGCTAGATCATATTTGATGCTTGCAAGCATCCAGATGTGTTTCCAAAGATGCACTCAGACCTTAAACGTAAAAGATTAAATAAGCTTTGAGCATGAATATGATTTAGCAACATAGGTTTCTCCAGCTGTCACTTGGCCCTGCCTCTGTGCTGCACTAGTCACCACCCAGATGTTAAGGGTACACAGAGAAAAGCTGTGGGGTCTAAAGGCACTGATTTGGTGACTTTTCTAATTAGTAGAAGGGAGATGATCAGAACATTTCCCTGTTGCAAAAAAGAAGCAAGGATGCTTAAAAATCAAACCCAATGATCTTAAGGAAACAAGAGACTAAGACACAGTTCTTGTTCCGCTGCTGACAGCATTTTTGTTGACTTTTGTCTGTACTGTACCCAGGAGTCCTTTCATTTTCAGCATTAGCCCCMCTCCATGTTTTCATGACATCTTGTGAACAGCAAACATAAGGCAAAGATGCTAAGAGGGTTTTATTAATTAATTCTTTCTTGTAGGGTGTAAGGTTTAAGTATTTCATGCATGYGGAATGCTTTGAAAACAGAAAGTGAGACGGGAAACAGTATTTTCTGGTATGTTTTTTCTCTGGGAGTTTATGATGTAATGCATAGTTTATGGATTTGACTCCCAAAGCATAGCTGGTTTGTGTCTTAGCTGCTTTTCCKAACTCTTCTAGGATAATATGTCTACTGGTATAATTTGTGAGCTGTAAGCTCTATTGGCTTCTAGTTATTTCTTTGAACAACAGGTACCTAACTCAGTGCAGAATCACAGCATTTGCAGAGCCCAGTTTTGGGACTTTATTGGGGTTTTTTCCTTCATAAAAATGCTCACAAAGCATCAGGCAGCACTGAGCTGGGTAGAAAATGAGGAAAGAAATCCAACCAAACAAACTATAGTGTGACATAGTTTAACATTATACGTTGTATTGTCATCTTGATTTCTTGTTAGAAGTGGAAATAAAAATGAAAGGTATGAGCAGTGTCTTAAAATTAAGTGTAAACATCTGAAAAATGAGGATTTTTTTTGTGTTTTATTTAAACAAATGATTTCTAAAGATTTTCAACTGTATTGTTTTTTTGTGTTTTATTCAGAGATAAAAAGGATGGGTTTTTAGCACTCATTTAATGTTTAGCTTTCGGTTCTACTCAACTCTTACTGCTAGTGTATTTTAAAGTAGAATTTAAGGGGTTTATGGTTCTCTTTAATCATGTTATTAAGATCGAAACAGTTTTAAAAAAACCCAAACTTCTAATTACTTCAGATTTGTATAATAATTCTTATTTTTCTAATTCTTATTTTTCTAATCCATTGACCTGGATTGAAGCAGATTTGCCTCCTGGCTTTCATGTGTCAGGAAACATTTGTCTTTTCTTGCAGGGTTGGGTAAATAAAGTACTTTACTTGTTTGTTTGGCCACTGAACCAAGTAACCACAAATGCTTGTTTGGTTTGTTCTGATACAAATCTTCATCTAACTTGTTTTTCATTTTGAAAGAAAAATGAAAGATTTTTCTTAAAGATTTGGGAAGGTCAAATGAAATATTCCTTCCCTGAAAACAACATTTTGTTTTCATCTGAAGTACTTTTCATGGCAGCAGAACACATAGGTGTCCTTGAAAAAATCAACAGCAAGAATTGCCGGTCCTTTGGTGCACAGGCACTTTCTATGGGTAGGTTGAAACTTTCCTTTTTCTGTAAAATGTTTGTACTGAAGCTGGGCCAGAGGACGAGAGAACCATCTGGCTTCCCTGCTCGGCCAGCTGCGGTAGGGAGAGGAGGTGCAGTGCCTCTGGCTTCAGCCTGGTTTCATGTCATATTGGAGTACATCACTTGCAGGGGCACACTGCCTGTGGGAGAGGCCAAGGCAGCATCAGTAAACTGGGTTAATAGCACTAATATTTGGAAGGAGAGAGGAAAGCGTTTGAATCCTCTCGGTTAGAGGAAGGACTTGAATCTCTCTTTCTTGTCCAGGGCCAATATCCTTTGGACAAAAGACAGGGCTGGCAACAACTCTTTGCTGTAGGTGGTCATTCAGTTTTTAAGTTGAAAGCACTTAGCAAAATGAGTGGAAATCACAAATAACTTGATGTGATAGAGAGACAAACTCTAGGGTTTTGGGGTTGTTTTTCCTAATAAACATTTTTGGTAGCTCTCCCTCCATCCAATTCGACTTGATTGGAAACTCCAAGCAGTATTGCTATTGCACAGGGTATTACTAGCTGTCAGGGAAAGTGGTGACTCTCAGCTTTTTCAGCTCTTATTCCTGTAGGGAGGGATCGAGCTATTCTGGGGAAGCCAGGCTTCAGGTGTGAGGGATGGCTGGGCAGCAAGGCAGGGGGACAGATCTGCCTTTGCTCCCTGTCACAGTCTCTCTTATGTGAGGTGTGTATTTGGGAGCAGGCTTTAACCCCCTGGGAAGGAARAGGTGATATGAAAGGTTGAAGCAGGAAGAAAATGAAGAGAAGATTAAAAAGAAGAACTGCCTTTGAAGTGACAGTCTAACCAGCCTATGGATTCTTACAAATGTGTAATAAYGTTGCTCCTCTGTGCCTTGGTGAATGAGTCGCAAGCTGCTGCTGTGCTTTTTCAAATCCTGTGTAAAGCRGAGAAGTAATACTAGTCCAGATCTACTGACTGGGAACTGAGGGACAGCAGGGTTATGTGATTTGTCTGCAATCATGCTAGGGATCTGTGGTGGTCAGGCACCAGAAGAGGGGTGTTTGGACTTCTCAAACAGTAATCAAAGGTGACGCTTCCAGTCCAGCACACAATTATATGCATTTCCCTTAAAAAAGCATTTGCAATATTTTGTGTATATTGGAGAAAAAGAGCAGAAAGCTTGATCCCAAAATTCCGATTAATTTCTATTCAAACAAATTAAAAGACAGGCAGAAATAGTTGCTTGTGATATTCCAGTAGTGCCGGTATGCTTTTGGCCCATGTAGAAGAGTTTGTGGAAAAATTACTATTTATTAAGAGATTTAGAACTATTTCTCTTCAATGAGCTATTTACTTCTTCAGCTGAGCTAACATCTATTAAACATTCATTCTAAGTAAAATACCCTGAAGAGTCAATTTAGGTAAACTGCAGTACCTCTTTCTAGACTAAAAATTGCTTTGCATAATGCATGTAGAAAAATCTATTAATTTTTTTTTCTCAGACTTTATTATATGTTGAGATTAAGTTTATTTCTTTTTTATGAAGGAGTAGGGAAGGAGGGAAGAAAGCTCCTTTGTCAGCTGCATAAAGGGACAGTCAGAGCTTTTGTGTGTAAGGGTTTTTTTTTAATCATGTCTTCAATTTTCTTCTCTTTTTAAGTTGAATATGTTATCATGACTGCAAACTTTCACACTCCCTTTGTCATAAACAATAGTCTAATAACCTTTAGAGCTTTGGCATTTTCCAGCCTGGCAACCAGATGAATGTTTGGAAGAATGTTGAAGGCAGTGACTTAAATCTTGTTGCAATACACAGTTAGCCTGTCCTTTACTTCAAATACTGTATGGTATTTTTAAAACCATGTGCCTGCAGCAGTGGATGATGTTTGAGAATTAGCATCACCTTTGATTACTGTTTGGGAAGACAAGCAGYTGCTTTGAGTTGGAGGTAAGAAACAAGATGCTGCTGAACTGTGAGCTCACTGAGCTGAAAGTTTGGGGGGATAGGAGGGAGGACGATGAAGGTGAGACTTGCATAGAGGTGTGGGCCCTGGTGGAAAACTGGAGAGATTCAGCTCATGTTCTGGGTTGGGTGGTGGTTGGAGAGGGTCCGCCATCTCCTAGCCTTATCCTAATACCATTGTCACTCTCTCTTAGAAGTTCAGCTTTACTCTACATTTGGGTGTTACCAGGTGTTTAAAACCCTAAAGTTTAAGACCTAGCTGTTAAGGCATAGGTCATTAAGCAGCACAAAGAACTGGTGCACATCAAACTCAGGGACGTATCATTAAGGGATGGGACCRGAGCCCACTGAAGTCAGAGAACGTTTTTTTCCTTGGTCTCTAGTGTATTTTTGGTGAGATCATACAAAGGTTTTAACAGGTTGGGTATTCCTGTGCAATGTCCTAACATTTTTTTACCAGGATGTTTTAAAGAGACAAAACTAAAAATACCATTTGGGGACTTTGTGCAAGGATTCTTTGTTCTTTAAAGTGTGTTAATTCAACTTTAAATTATTCAGCATTGCAAGAGGGTAGGGGAATACCAGTAGCCCATCAGTAAATGGTAACATTGCTTTTGTTGCTATGGTTGTTCAGCAAAGCTAATATTTATCTGTACTTCAGTGAATCCCCTCCCCATGCCCCCCAAATACTATCAGCTATTTCCAAGCTTGGGAAGGGGATTCAAGTTACCAATGCCAGGCTCTGAACTCTTARTTAAGGAGGGCTTACAAGTTACTGTGAATCAGGTGAGCCATGCTAACTCTCCATATTTATGCTCTGAACTCTTAATTACTTTGCATTTCCTTTAGGCTACTTTAGCTGAATGTTGGAATACAAATCTTTGGCTGCAAAGAGTTACTCATTTTGCTGTGCTATTTGAAGTTGATGTCACTTGCTGCTACTTGCCAGTGCCATGTTGCCAGAGATTGTTCCTCTACAGCCCTGCAAGCAGAATAAGAATATTCTAGTCTGCTTCAGTCTAAACCTGTGAGACTAGTTTAACCTGCTTTGCATGTGGGGTGGGTTTGAGTTAGCCCACTGACTTTGCTGGAAGGAGATTAGAGAGTACTTTCTACCATCAGAGCCATAGGGTAGGGACAATGACAGGTAGCACAGCTACAGAAGACATCTTTGTAGAGCCTGTGATTTGTTACCAGTTCATATATTTTACATCAATACAGGTTAAAGAGGTTAAAGTGTGTAAAAGTGCTCAAGGAGATCCAAACTATACTAGCAGGTTTGGTTTGCTTTATACCTGTTATGACCATGGTAGAAAAGTTCTTACATTTTGGTGTCCCAGCAATGTCTTTTGAGTGTAGACAAAGGCACAGTGTTGATTCYTCCACCTCATCTAGCTTTGATTATTTTAAAAATCTCTGCTTACAAAGAATCCACCCTTGTCAGGTAATGTCGCATTAACTTGCTATAATTCTGAGTGCAGCTGAACAAGTTTTAAGCTATTTTCAAGCAGGCAGAGCTATGTAAGAACCATTTATATCTGTAAACGTCCCACAAGCCCAGCCAAGCATCTTCTCAAGCCAGGGTCCCAAAATGGCTAATTGCTGGTGTTAGTTTTTTGKTTTTTTAATTTTTCTCCACTGTGTGTACTATACTGTACTGGAAGTATTCTGGCAGTCAAACTGCAGTTCACAGTTCCAAATGCAGATTTTATGTTATCTTCTACTTGTTGTGTTCTCACATGACACTTTTGCCATCTATCTTTCTTTATGAAATACTCAAATTGAACCCTAGGAGCCATATTTTCCCAGCTAAAAGACAATTTTTTTCTCAACAGGAATTGGTGGCACAGTATTTAATGCCACATAGGAGTGTAGCTGTAAAAGGGTTTTCATCCTTTTTTTTTTTTTTCTTCTCCTTCTTCTTCTTCCCCCTTATAAAGTACTACAAGCACACTTTAAGGTAGCAGCAATCTGGAAGATTTTTTCAAATAATTTCTTAAAATTCCTAAATCTTTCATATTTTCATATTTCTATACATGAAATATGTTAAAGTTGATTTACAGCAAGAAGTAGCAGTTTCGAGCTCATATTATATCAAAAAAAGGAAAATATTGATTATTAACAGCTGAGCATACTCAATAAGCCAGAGTCTTGCAGTAAGGTGTTTGTTTTAATAATGAGAGTAGTCTTACTCATAATTTCTGTCTTTTTAAAAGTTTGTCCTGTCACTCAGCGATAAATCATAGGCTTGCTTTAAAACTTAGGTGAAACGTTATTCACCGTCTGGTGCAGAATATCAAACTTCCTGTTCACAGTGATCCTTTCTGCCCTTAAGATAAGAATCTGGTTGCAGAATCAGGACTTCAGGTTGCCGTTTTTGTCAGGAGTTGGGTAATCTATGTATGTTGTATTCTATATTTGTTATAATGCACTCACCTAGCTGAATTGTATCTGGGTTTTAATAAGCCTACTGTTTTTCCAGAGTAAAAACAAACTCTTGCATCTCCTGGGGAAAAATGAAGTTGAGGAAAAGCTCAGCACATTGCACTGCTTAGGTGTTGGACTAGGGGAGATCTGATGATTTAGCAACGATGATACAAGAAACCACAAAACGACTCCTACAATGATTCATTTTCTCATCTCTGGCAGTCATAGAAACAGATCCGAGAGCCTATATTTCTAGTTTCTACTCTGTTACTGTGTCTACAGTAAATTGGATAATAAAATGTGAAAAAGATCTCCCATCAAGGCTGCTAGTTTGTAAAGTGACAAGAGATTTGTGGATATACATATACATGTATGTATATTTCCTCCCTATTGTCTTGACACTTTATTCCATAAGTGTTTCTGCAACTCTGTTCTCCACTCCTTGTGCTTTGCTGATTACAGTAAAGTCAAGCGAGCCTACCTTAGAGTCAACATTTTGTTTATGGGACTGTGCCACACAGAGCTACAGGGAAGAGAAAAGTGCCAAAGAAATCTCTATATATGTTGCCATCAAAGCAACACAAAACCAAATGTGTTTAAGTCAGGTCTCTTTGAGGGTGTGTTGGGGTGGGGGGGAAGGGCACTAGCTACTTGTTCACTGTGTCATAGATGGCAATAGTGTCCCATTTTAGACTTTTCCTGACCTGATTCTGTCATCTGTAACAAAAGGCTGATTTAAAGTGCATGGAGTCCAAAGAATGTTTTTCCCGGTCTCTCCTGTACATCATTTAATTCTCCTTACGTTAATGGATTTAAGTAAAATACAAACAGCATGCAGACTATAGTAGCTGATGACTGGTGAGTGTTTTAAAAAGAAAAAGTAGTTTTAAGAAGGGCTGTTTTTTCTTTCTGAGATTATAGTTTGTCAGTCTCGGTGAGTATCATAACCCTGTCAGATGCTGCTTATGAATCAGAAAAGGAGATGGGAGAGCTGTTAAAAGGRCTAATTCTAAAAGATGGCATACATGCAAGATGAATTTTGAATGACAAGGTAGAGCTCTGCCTCAGGTCACTGGTGCTTGTATGAAGGCTCATCAGTGTTGTGCACTGGAGTGAATTTGCTGGTGCCAGGAGCTCCTTGTGCATTTGTGTAACAGGCTGCAGAAGGGAGCTTGTAGGTTAGCTCTCAGCAGGCAGCACAGCCTGCCCCTGGAGCTTTGCGATGTGTGCACTCTGGCTGGTGGCATACAGTGACACTGTGTCACGTAAAGAAGCTGCCATTCAGTAATCTTTGAATGAAAAAGTAACTCACTCCGAGATGGCATGAAAGTGTAGGGACTTGCTATTTAAAAAAACAAACCAACCAAATTAAAAAAACCTCCCCAAAACCTGAAAAATGTCCGTGTTTCCTCTGAATTGTTTCCATCTTCCTTCCTCCCTGGTTTTTGCTTTGGCCTGTGCTCCAGAAAGTCTGCAATTCCCCTTGCTTGGCAGAAGAGATGGGTGCAGAAGACCAGTGGGTGCCCTTGATCCTGTCAGATGGGCGTATGAATGCCTGTTGTATGTCAAACACCACCTTCTCAGCTCTGTGCAGTATCTGAATGGCGTGCTCTGAATGCCTCTAGTGCTGGTATCATGTCTTCTCATTAAAAGCACATCTAGATAATGACCATAGAATATTATGTGACTGATAYAGTAACTGTTGTTACTAATGCACTGTTGCTAATACTATTGAATTGCATTGCCTCTAGATTAACAATGGGGAGAATTGCTTCTAATTCATACAGTAATGGGATTCTCAATGTAGTCATGCCTGAATTGACCTTTTCTTGGCACTGGCACTGCATTGCTTGCTTTGCAGCCCTATTATCAGGGCATCTTGAATGTAAGTTTGGAAACCTGAAGTGGGGGATTTGAAAATGGGGATCTGGAAATACTGGTGTGAATACTTAAAAGTGGTAAAGTGGAGGGAAATTCCCAGAAAGTCCTTGTTTTACCCTATTTCCCGTCACGAGGGGTGCCGGTGTACCTCTGAAGTGCTGGTATGATAGGTATCCATCCCAGCAGGTACTGTCCTTTTAAAGGAGAGCGAGTGTATGGTTATCATCCTTTCCATTCAATCTATGTGCATGCTTTCTGAGTTCAAGTTCAGCCACCTCTAACTCACTTGTGCAAGTCCTTTTGATTAGTTAATTCATTGCCCTTATTGAATGTCATTCTGAAATTAAAAGGCATGAAAGCTTCAACACAGGACCTTTGCTGGGCCTATTTGTTGAGCAGCCCAGTCCTTTTAATCAAGTTACTGAATTACTCTGTTCCGTCARGCATGGTCTGGTCTCCTGAATCTCAAGGAACTTGGTTGCAGGAAGAGGAAAATGTTAAACCTATTCTAATTTAATAATCTATGATCAGAAAAGGGTAAAATTGCTATTTAGGTATGTAGATAATGAGAAACCAATTTTTAAAGGAATTACTAAGTCTGCAAATATGCTTGGGCAATTTTTCATGGCAAATTCAAGTATTAAGGTAATGCAGTTTTCAAGGTTTTGATTTACATGGCTGATTTTACAGTTCTGCTTTACTCTGTAGAACAAGGTAAAGTGCTGTGCAAAAGTCATCCTGGGAGGTTTATTTGTTGTGGCTATTTGAGACTGCACTCAGCCCAATAGACTCTGCAATACAGAGGCTGTGCACCCTTTTGGGGGGAAGGGGACCATGTTGTCTGCTTGGTGCTGTGAAGAATGGAAAAAAATTCTTGCTGAAACTCCTAGAGGAGATACAGAATGGGTGCCTAGGATTAAAGAGRTTGCCGTGAATATAAACCATACAATAAAAAGACACTGCAAAACACTATGAGGTCTCTGAGTCACTGTTTGTGTTAACACCCCTTCATAGATACATACTGAAAGCTGACTGGAGAATTGCTCACTGTGGCTAAAGTTATTGCTATGTTACAATATTGGGTTGGAAATACCACATTACTGACAGCCCAAGTGGTAAATTCATATGTGGCCTCCAAAATTGAAGGTCCAAAATCAAGAACCATCTTTTCACCATGTCATTTGGATGTCATTTGGAGGATATGTCTTATTCTTCACCACGGGTTTTAATCATCAGGGTGATTAAAAAAAAACAAAACAACAACAAAAAAGAAACAATCCACAAATAAGATAGGGTGATTTGCTGAAGCTCTGTTGGGAAGTTGCCCTGGCAATTTAAATTTGACTTTCTGAAATCCTGTTCCACTGACGTATCATTCAGAACAACCTTCCCTGATCTAAGCTAATGCTAAGAGAAAGGCTAACAGCAAGTATCTATGGCATTAGATACTTGCCTGATTCCTGTAATCTGCATTGATGGAAATCACTGGGAAGCTAGGCACCAAAATGGTGTGGAGCTGTCCCTAACTCTATATTTACTGTCATCTTTAATTTAAAAAAAAAATAAATTTAGCAGTCACCTGAAGCTAATTACATCAAAGTTCTTTCTAGACCAATACTGAGGTATGCATCCTTGCACATTATGCTGTGACCATAAGAGGAGGTAAGTGCTASGTATAGGAGCAAAGTAGCTTCACTGTAATTGTGATATCCTGTTATAGAAGTTATTTCTTGTTTAACTTGGAGGAAGAATGTGAACAATTGCAAGCAACATGCAGCTTGATTCTATGGACTTCTTAGAATTACTTCAGCTGTTTACCCATCTTGAAGACTACCATCCTTTTTGGGGACTATACTGGTGCTAGCATGCTGGAAGGTTTAAAATAGTTTAGAACTTCCAGAAGTCCTGGATCAGGATGGGCAAATGAAATTATGCCAGGAGATGTTGCGTTGCTGAATACAAAAATCCATTTAGCAACCTCTCATCAAACAATGCATAAAACATGGAGGAGCTCTGCTTAACCTGCTATGGAGACTTCAGTCTTAGCTCTGTGATCTTGATAGATCAATCTATTAACTTTTTTAGATGTATTTAATAAATAAGGACATCTATATTAGCATTTCTATCAATGCCTGCCTAGCCCCTCATTCTTGCCATTCCCCCCTATTTAAGTATGAGGAGCACATATCACATCCCTCTCTAGAGTGCCTTAAATAGAGCTGACAGAGAACTGATCTTCCTGCTACCCATTGTGTGACAAGGGTTTTTTCCTGGTTTTCTCAATTTTCACTGTGACTCTGAGGTCTGGCAGTATAGAGCTGGCAGAACAGAAAGAATGTGGGCTCCTCAAAGTTAATTCCATCCTTATTTCCTGAAGGTGCTTTTATTTGGAGAATATTTGGGGCTTGCTTGTTTTCCAGCAGCCTTTCTTGAATGCAAATGCCTGGATAAACATTCTGGCAATCCTAGTTTAGTTATTTAACCTAGGACAATAATTAGGCCTTGTGTGCTTTAAAAACTTTCATATTGCGCAGGCACATGTGGCTGAATAATTGATCTGGAAAGTAAACAGAAAACCTCAGCAAATGGTATCACACAATGCAAAGACAGAAATATATCTGCTATACAGACCTAGTGTAGGATCATCATCATCTCTTATGTGACAACCAGTGCAAAGTTGGTAAGAACAGGAGAGTACATGGCTTTACCCCAAAGCTGTGTATAAGTATGCACCTTTTCTTTCCAGTGTTTTTTAAGGAATGTTTTCAAGTGTGACTGGAAGGTGAAAGCACTTTTTCAGTACTGTTRTCTTGATGTGACTTTGTAGTAAAAAGTTGAGTATTCCAGTTATTGTTATTAGTAGGTCTAATACATTAAGTATTTTCGAGGTCAGTATTAATTTAAATGTATGGTGGTTATGGGTGACAGCCTATGCTTTATATAGCCTTGTGTAATTAATTTATTACCACAGGTCAGTTGCCGGCTCCTCCTTGGTGGGTGCCAGACACTTATAGTCCTAGCAAATTCAAACACCAGAAGAAGAATCAATATTCCATATTCTGAATTTTTAATAAAAGCCATTGGGAGTACTGCGCAATGCTATGGAGCATATTCTGTATAGCAGCTACATAAGAAATATTCTTAATGTGAAAGGAACTATTGATCTTTCTGAAGCTTATCCATTTCTTGAATGYTGTTCCTCTGAAGACACTGAATTACTTTTTGAAGGACACTTTTGAGGATGACGGCATTTGTTTGTTTGATTGGTTTTGGTTTTTTAAATACCATTCCTATCATCAGATGCATAAGAGGATTTAAATTTATTATGGAAAGAATTAAGGCCATTGGGGATGTAAGTCTGGCTAGAGCCACATAATCAAGCGATGGTGGGAAATGATGAATAACGCTGCTGAATGTTTCCTGAACAGAGCAATTGGGATAAAATAGGGCAGGATCAGTTTGGAAGTACCAGCTTTCTATGCATGTTTTTAAAGGCAAATTTGGAAGACAAACATCATCAATCACAGACTGCTTCAGCTGCAAAATGGTTCTGATATTTTAAAATTAGGCTTTTAGACTTCTTAAATATTCCCTCCTTTGTGTTTGACCAGATGACCTCCAGAGGTCCCTTGCAATGTTGTTACTCTGACTTTCCACCTTTTTTTCTCTGGCCGAAACTATTTGGTAAATTTAATTTCAAATAATTTTGTTTTCCATGAAATTCTATTTTGTGAAGAATATACTACTTCTTTAGAGCAGGCGGTTGCTTTTTTCCCACCCTTAATAGTGATTGTGAATGGAAAGGTACAAATTGAAGGATGACTGTGCTGCTAAAAAGAGTGTCAATACTGTGGGTGTATAATCAGAAGTTAAGATGAGATGACGCTTGCATCAGCTATGAAAAGAGTTCTGTTGTTTGGCACAGATTTGCTTGGAATCAATGGCAACTATATCAGCATTTTTTTGCCCCTATGTTTTTTTCAGTCTTTTATATAATCCATAAATTCACTTAAGTCTAGCAGAAACCTCTCCTTTGAGAGTTATTTCTATACAGTACAACTGTAGTGCAATCTCCCTAATTTTGTTATTCATTTTTGTATTGAAAATGTAACCCCACTGTTGACATGTTATTAAGATTTCTGCACTCAAAGGTCAGTTCCCCCTGGAGTCTCCTTTCGTCTGGAAGATGGCATATATTAAAATTTTATAACAGTTCCCATTAGTTCCAGTCCTATAATCTTGGGATCAACCTGGCTGCCCTTCTTCATAGCCTATCAAGTGCAATAAATGCCTTAGATAAGCAATAAAGAGATTGGAATTAGATTCTTCTGAGCAAGACTTGTTTGCATAAAGGTTTAAACCTGGCCACAGTTGAGCTGATAAGGCTCCTCTCACTTCAGGTGAAAGGAGCTGCTAACACTTTCACGTATAAACCAGCTGATCTTACGAAACAAGATACAGCAAGAGTGGGTACATCTGGATGCAGGGCTACACTTTTAGCCATAATTTCTTTCACTTCACAGTTTGCTCTTTGTACACAATTAAAAAAGAAATAATCTTCTCTTAGTGTAAGTGTGAATAGATAACTTCATCAAGGTTTCAAAAGGAAAAGGGATTGTTACAKCGTTCCCAAGAATGGTATCTGTCCTTTCCACTTCTCTCTCCATGTCTTTGCTTGGGATTTGCTCTTCATTTCCATCAGTGCAGCCCCTGGGAGAGCCAGAACTGGAGAGTCCCTCCCAGCTGTTAGGAAGGGGACCCAGATCATCCAAGAATATGCTTGCTTTTATTTGTGTGTGAGAAGACTGGCCTGTGGTAGTCTAAGTAAGCTCTGTGTGTTAGCAGTTGTGGTGGGAGTGGACTTGAAAGCAGAGGCCAGAATCCTGCTTCTCCTTCAGTTACTGTAAAAGGAGGGTACTGAACAAACACCTGTGGCTGAAAGACTGGATTTCAGATGTTTCCATCAGAAGGTCAAGGCAATTATTTTCTTCCTACAGATTTACTCCACTGTGACTAACACAATGGTCTGGTGCCTCTAGACACTATTATGCCCCTGGACATTATTATGTGGATAATAATAAGATTAGCTTAAAAGCTTGGAGAGAGTCACTAAATTCATATTTTCAGTGTGGAATAAATTCTTCTCAAACAGCATGACTTTTCATAATTGATTGCATTTTTTAAAATGTCAGGCAGTGTCCTGCTAAGTTTATTGATGAATGCAAGGGGTGAAAGGTAATATTAAGGGAAAAAAATAACACAGCATCTAAGAAACAAATCATGGTTTTCTTTTAAATCTCCTTCTGTCATGGTCTCTTGGAAGGATGCTGCAACATACCTGTGAGAACTAATATTGCAGTTCACTGAGTATTTGTGAATGAGTAAGATGTCTGTCCTCTTGGCCAGCTTTTTAACAGGGAGGATGTTGCCAGGGCCAAACCTCCATGACGAAACTATTTGGATGAGCTGCTCATTTTTACTGTTGTAAAGAAGCCAAACTGTCAAATGCCTTAACACTAAAAAGATTTATTGAGTTATGCCACGGTTGTGAAGGGTTTAAATAGCTCCTATCACTACCATTTGATCTGATACGTGCCCCACTGGGACTGACTGATCACTCGGTGCTTCTCAGTGGGTATGTGTGTGAACTGGACTGAGAGGTACTGATTGAGCTGCCAGGTGCCATTACAGAAACTTGTGACAATTCCAGCATCAGGTGATTCTGTGGTCTTATATAATGTGATTGCTTGACTGAGTTGGTGGTTATTTTTTTGTGGTTGGTTTTTTTTGTTTGTTTGTTTTTTGTTTGAGTTCGGGGAGGGGAAAAAGAGTATCTTAACAGCTTTCTCACTTCATGCAGGTATTGACTTTGCCCAGCAAAATAAACAAACATGGCAAATACTTCTGTCCTGTTCTCCACTTCTATGTCTATATATAACTCCAGACCTGCAACCTTCTGTTCTCATGGATAAATGAATGATTAAGAAAACTGAAAGAAAGACACGTGGATTAAATTAAACATTTAATTTCTTCAGAATGTGGAGAGCCTTTCACAGTGTCCTGTGCAAATTGATGAGTCACATGAAATTATTTCAGGCAGTAATGCCAGCAGAAGTTCATTTTGGTGGATGCTGAAAGTGAGTTTAAATGTTATTTTAAAGGATGAAAGTGCTGATAAGCTCCAAGGGATGGGTTATCTTCTGATATGTTGTGTGGGGGAGACAAATGCCTCTTTTAATGTAGGCATAATCTGATGTTAACCTAAAACTTGTTTTCTTCAGAATGTATGCTTTTCTTGCTGTAGATTTCACAACATTTTGTCTTCAGTACCTATGATCTTAAAGAAGTTGAGACACTGTTTTGCATGTCTTTGCATTAAAGTGAAGAGCACAGTGCCAGTTATTATTAAGGTCATCTGACAGTTCACACTACAATACTCCAGTCTGAATTGCTTGCTGACTTCTTAAACTTTTATGCTGGAATTTGTCTTCCATACCACGTGCAACCTCCTGACTGCAAAGGAAAGCCAAAACATCCCTCAAGTAAGGTTCCAGGAAAGTTGACTTTTTTGTACTTTTAAAATAAAATACAGTGGTCTTTTCTTTGAACAAAACTAGGTTTTCTGTGTTGTAGGGGAGGGAATTGAAATTTGGCAGAGTTTCAACCTTCTGTTGCAAAGAATATTATCTGACAATAGGTGTATATAAGAACTGCTATAGACTAGACTGAAATCCATCAAATCTGAACCTTTGTCAAGTACACCAAGGTATCTCATAGCTCTGACTGCTCACCAGGCTGCAGATGTGTCTTTGCTTCAGAGCCACTCAACACGCTTCAGCTGAGAGCTACAGGGTCAGGTCAGGTTTTGTGTGCAATGGCTGCTTCCCTAGCATCCAGCCTCTCTACTTCAAGTTGGTCTTTCCTCTCTTGGCAAAAAGTGAGAAGAGAGACAAACAGATTAGCCTCTGGTGGAAGGGAAGGAGAGCTATAGACCAGGCAAGGAAATTGGATGGGCCAGGCAACAATTTGTTTGGATTTGGAAAGAGCGTGGATGAAGAGGTGAGAGCAGGGGAGAGACTGGTGCTGTGAATCAGAGAGGTAAGGAGAAGGACTGAGTTGAGGTACAAGAAATACAGGTTTAAAGGGTTGGGTAGGAGGATGGCAGGGAGCCTCCTGAGCAAGAAGGCTTGGCCAGAGGGAGTAAGAGGTGAGGAGGTTTTCTTTTTTTAAACAAACCACCCCACCCCACCCCCCAAAAAAAAAAACCCCAAACAAACAAGAAAAACACCCAAAAACCCCAAAGAACTGTTGTGGTAGGGAAACCAGAGTGAATTGAGACGCTCTCAAGGCCGGCAACTACTTGATCAAGGAAATTTGGCAGAAGATTGGTGATCTTAGCCCAAATGAAGAACAGACATTGAGACTGAGCTAAGGGTAGAAAATAGACAGGGTAGGCAGAGGTTGCAGTAAACACTGCAGGAAAGATGAATATAAAGGAGCAGCTACAGCCTGGAACGGGACCTGAGGTTTGTCTGCTTATGGTTTGCTTTCTAAATAACTCTGGCATATTTCATGTAGCTCCCCCCTTTGAAAAGCAAAGCCAAGCACTTGAGGATCAGGAAATGCCAGAACAAAATATGCCATGTGGACTTAATTGAGCCTTCTAGTTTGTGTGTGTTATGACACTGTGTTTTATGAAGTGATCTTATGCCTTTTTTTCTGTGACAATCCTGCAACAGGAGGGCCTTTGGCATCTTAGGTGGTAATTTTACCACTCTTTTTGAGAGCACATGGGTTTGTAGATGACTCACTCCATAGCTTTCCTGCACCAAAGATCAAATGCTGCAAAAGCAAGTGGCTACGGGACCTCCATAGCCCTTTGAAGTAAATGGCATCTTTACATTGACTTCAGAAGGCTTTAGAGTAGGTTTTAAATTGAGACGAGATTTTGACTGGAATGTCTTCCTTCTCCAGTGACTTAATTGATGGGAAGACATGTAAAAGAACTGCTTCAGTGCAGCTATGTTTGTTTTAGAAGCATGTTTGGTTTTTTTTTCAGACAGTAAATAATACAAAACAAAGTTGTTTTTTCTGTTTTTTTAAATATTTGTTTGGATGCTTCACTATTAAAGCGTGATCCTTTATGCAATTCATTAGATTTCTCCTTAGGTCGAAAAACATCCTGGACAGTAAAGATTTATGTTCCAATCTAGTAATGCAATTTACAGTGTTGTAAAGGATCTAAAATTAGGTGGAAAATCAATTCCTTTTATGATCAAGGGAATTGCAAAGAACAAAGCATTTGGTAGTGCAAGGTGTGTGTAATTGTGATGGAATATTCACAACACTTCAGCCTTACGAATATCACTGGGGAGAGCGTTTTAAGGGTCTTGGAAATCCGCGTACCTGTACTGCTTAGCTTTTAATCAAAGAATGTTAATATAAAAAAAAAGCATAAAGTTATTTTTATTTGGATAAAAACAGTTACTGGAAGCAAGTCTTTCCTCTGATATGTGGTTACTACTTCCATATGTATGTTGCAAATTTGCTGTAAGGGTCTGATCTACTTTCTCAGTGTGCAGCAGCTGTGCTAGGGGTACTCTCTCATCACATAAGTTGCTGGAACGCCTTGGTAAATTAGAGAAGGCTCCAGTTTGGAAAGCCACTGAAATCCTGCAGAAACGCTGGGAAAATGCCACTCCGTAGCCATAAAATAGTTTTAACTGAGCAAATAGTTTTGAATGGATACTTTATGTAATGGGTATTTGTCTCTCTCCCTGTGTTTGCAGAATGTCCATGAAGAAGGTGGTAATGTGCTCAGTGTATTTGCTGTTCAATAAAATTTAAGTAGCAAACAACATTCTTCAATAAATATTGATTTCCATTTCTATTGCATACTTGTGACAGGCCAGCGAGTGATATTTCTTCTTTCTGATTTGACCTTATATGACCAAAATCTCATGGAAAGAGGATTTTCTCTTTGAGTGGCATAGAAAATGCCTCCTTTAATAAATCTTGTCCCTTGTTGCTCTGGAGGGGAAGCACGGGGAGATTTCTTCCTTTTTCTGAGTGAAGATAGGTGGGCCTGGTATAATTATGATAATCTATAATAATCATCACCCTTTTTGGAGCAGCTGCAGACTTTGTGCAGGGAAGTTTACTGAATACATTTGACTCAGCAGTCCTGATCTACTTTCTTCTTTCTCTTGCCAGCTGAATGAATCCTATCCCAACTCAGAAAGCATCTGTTTGAGACAGAGAATGTTAGTGCCACACTGTGTGCCTCCTCTGTGTTCCACCTCTCATCCATTAAATCTCATTCTAGAGCAGCAGACTCAGCTGTCCATAGCTGGCGATTTGAGTGACATTGYAGTGCTGCCAAAAAAGGTTGGGAAGCTGGCCAAAGTGGAGATGGGACAGAAGGGCTGTGGTAAGTTTGGCAAAGAAAAGTAAATACAAAGGGAAAGTCAGACGTAGACAGTTTTGAAAAGGGTTTCATGAGAACTGCTGCTTACTGTGTTTTTTTGAGGGGGAATGCTGCCTTCTGTCTTCTCAAGAGTCTCAATCCTGCAGCATGTTAAGTGTCTGAAGTCCCACTAAGGGGATTTTTAGGGGCAGGAACACCTTGCTATGTTCATAATCAATCTCTAATGGTCTATGTCACTTTCTTTCCTCTTTCATGGCTTTTGTGGTCCTCTTTGACCGTGCTATTGCCACAGTGACAATAGTTGTCCCACTAAACACTGGAGAATAATTGAGCTAAGGGCA
Organism: Oceanodroma leucorhoa; assembly: GCA_030449065.1. NCBI lineage: Eukaryota > Metazoa > Chordata > Aves > Procellariiformes > Oceanodroma > Oceanodroma leucorhoa. Next base: position 1,772,056 of record JASVER010000053.1, read on the forward strand.
TTAAAAGGTGCATTTTGGGTATTTTGTGCTTTTCTTGCACAAAATACCTTTGGCAAAATACTGCCTATATTAGATCTAAGCTTCTGGCTCTGGAGGTGACAGGATTTTGATTGTGGTGAGTCTGGCTGTGGGTTGGGTGTGGATCTCCCAACCACTCAAAACCTCACTGTCGCTCCAAAAGGGAAGCAGTTGGTCTGTTTTGATTATCGGCAAGATGAGCTGTAGGTTGTGCCATATACCTCTTTTCTAACCAAAGAGCATGTGGGTACAGCTACTGTGTTGGCAGTAGAGGACAAAATGAGTATCCCAATTCTTACCTTTGGGACAGAACATTGGCTAATGGAAAAAGAGTAGTCCCTCCCCAATTTCACAGGAGCTCTCTTCAGTCATAGCAACTGTGCATTTAGGCCCCATAATATCTGCTCTGAAGACATGAGTTGTGTGTGGTTTTGGTTTGGGCTTTTTTGGGGGGGGGGG